>JAPYZN010002091.1:0-29344 GCA_030522865.1 Psyttalia lounsburyi
TTTGGAATTTCGCAATTTATCGTTTAAAATTGTTGAATAAATAAAAAAATTGGCAAATTTGGAATAGAATTTTATACAATTTTATTCAATTGTCACAGGGAAACTTTGGAATTTCGCAATTTATCGTTTACAATTGTTGAATAAATGACAAAATTGGCAAATTTGGAATAGAATTTTATACAATTTTTCTTCAATGAAAAATTATGAAAATTCATTGGCTGTACTTCGATGAGCGCAATACGTAAAAAATTCTGTTATTTTATTATTTCGATTGATGAATGAATCTGATCAGAAATTGGCAATGGTTTACATCGAAATACTTCGCAAATGTAATTCAATCTAGAGCATTAAAAATGGGAATGAAAAATTGATGGGTCGTTGGCGTAAATGGGATTTACGGGGAAACAGATAAAGAAAAAATGACAAATTCATTTGGCTAATTAATCCGTTAGATTAAAAAATCATGAGTAGAAAAATGGCCATTTTCGTCTCGAGTCAAGGGATGCGTTCGGGTGTTTTGACACGAAGCCACCTCCCAGGATAATCCGTTAAACGACGGAGACGGGTGGTCCAAGTCACCTTTTGGAATCCCCCCACTGACAAAAGTAGAACTCCGGAAAA
Source organism: Psyttalia lounsburyi (assembly GCA_030522865.1). Taxonomy (NCBI): domain Eukaryota; kingdom Metazoa; phylum Arthropoda; class Insecta; order Hymenoptera; family Braconidae; genus Psyttalia; species Psyttalia lounsburyi. Next base: position 622 of record JAPYZN010002091.1, read on the forward strand.
ATGAGGGAAAAGCGACGAGGGACGGTTTTGTTCGGGATGATAATCCTGGTGACAATCCTTGCCACCAGAAGTGCCAACTTCTTGGCGGATTCGATCGAAAATGCGGGTAATCCGTCCCTCCCTCTCTCTCTTGCTCCCACCTGAGCCGTTGGAGAGTGTCGAGACCACGCGCCAGAAATGACAATGAGAGAAAAAACTACTTTTGGGAAAGATCACTTCGCACAAAAAAATATTCTCTTAATCTTTGAAAATTCGACTAAACTCCAATTGAAATTTGAACGGAAGTTTCCAAAATAAATAAACCCATTCAGAGGCATATATTTCCAGTTTATATTTCAGAAAATGCAATTATCCACTTTTTTGTCAATGCGTGCACAGTAAAAAAAAAAACTAGCGAATATAAAATCCTTTTGACAAGAATTTAAACAGAATGTTACTGTAGAAACTTCGGGGATTTGATCGTCAAAAAATATGTTTGCCAAAATTATATTTTATTCCGAGGGCCCGAAATAATGCAAAAAATATATCAGAGCTCCCAATGCTCGGAAGATGCTTTCCGACAATGAGATCTTTATACGCGGATGAAACGCGTTAATACTCTCGGATATGTACCACTAGACCTCGATACTCTGAATCACGTGCAGAGTCGATGTAAATTTATTGCCAGTGAACATTATCAGGTCTTCGCGATCAGTTAGAAATAGTGGACAATTATTTCTCGACTCTGAGTCTGTGATCTCGAGGATTTATCTACGATATATATCTCAGAGACACGTGCAGTGGAGCAATCTGTACGTGGGTATTTACGTAGGCGATTGAGTCTCGAAGTATCACTTCGCTAATAATAATTTATAATAATTTACAGAGACGGGGTGAAGTTGAAATTATCGACAAAAATTCATACTAAACATTTTTCTGATTTGAAAATTAGTCGGGAAGGTTGGGTTTTATTTTAGGGAATTGTTCGGCAAATTTCCTGATTTTCATAAATTTAGAGGGAATTTTTGGGACGTAAATCCAAGTTTACGACAATACTTGCAATTAGCGCACATTTACACTATTTAATTATTCAATTTAATTAATTTCCTTTGACGTTACCAATTTTCTCTTTGGTCTACATTGGCACAATTTTACCCCTCTCTTAAATAAAAAAATATTATTATGAAGTATTAAAAAAAAATTGGTTTAAAATGTGGAACATGTCATACCAAATAGAATTGAGAAAAGCCAAGTCCTTGATTCCAAGAAACATGCTGGAGGAAAAATTTGACCCACTTCTGGATCATGGAATTTTGTTTGCTACTTTAGTACCTCCTTCTGGCAATGAGAAAACGTGCGAACAATGGGAAAACACAGGAGTCGGTTTTGTCTCTGGACACAGTACATCCTCTTCCGCCCGTTATCTCGAGTTACACGTAGCGCATTGTGCCACATGTGCCCCCCCCCCCCCCCCCCCCCCTTCAAGCGTTTAATAAAAGAGTAAATAATTTTTGTCACGTACCACCGAGTGGGTGAATGGGTGGCCATTGTACAGCATCAGGCGTTAAATGGGATTATAATAAGCTGTTTCACGGTGAGAAGAATGGAGTCAAATGGTGGACTGCGGTGATGTTTTGGTAGGCGAGCTGCGTGAGCTCTGTCTTTTTAACTGTCGGAATTAAAGCGGAGACGATGGTGATCGGTTGACAGGTGAATACCCCTGTATTTTAAATCCTTGAGCAAATTTAGAAATCAATTTTTCGTCCCTTTATCACTTCCGTCAACTAATCATTGACAAAATGTGGCATTTTTTTCCAAGCATTTTTATTTGGAACAAAAATTTATAATGCAGTTGTCCATTTTTCTAAAACACAAGAAAAATTAATTGACGAGCAATTTTGCTAAGGTATTTTCATTTTACGAACAATTTTCGCTGACTTCAATTTTGAATAATTGACCTAAAATTTCGCAGCTTCCGTCGATTTTTTTAGGGCAGATCAGATCATTAATTTTTTGTCACTCAGTCCGTGAAGCAACGAATGACAAAAAAAAATGTTTGTCACTCGATCGAAAAAAACTTTTCTGCCTCATGTAAGTACAGGACGAGCCGAAGGCGAGCTCATATTCGCCAGCAAAGTTCTTCACAGCCTAGTGTCAAAAATGTACTATTTCCACCTGATATTCTCACTCAAATGAGACTGAATAAACACAAGAATCATCGGAACTAATAATTTTCCGTCATCAATCACCCGTAATTTCCACCGAGGCACCCAAATAATTCCCCAAAATTACTCCCTTTATTTTTTTTTCAATCCACAATTCAATAAAAAAAAAAAACGTCGGATCATGCATATTGGCTTAGCTGGTGGGCCCTGAAGTGACGCAGCAGCCCAGGCTTCCCTTGGAGTGGCCATTCTCGTTCATTGTGCGAGGACGTTCTTCAAAAAGAAAAAAAAAAGAGAAAAAAAGTAAAATGACCACACCGATTTAATTTCTTCAACCATTGGAGTGGTTGAAGCCTAGTCACTCGTTTTCGTTCATTCATTTTGGCTCTCTTCTCCTCTTTCCTCCGGCTCTCGAGTGGGATTCGAGAGCAAAGTCCAAACCGTGGAATTTCAGGCTCCTGACAGGCCCGTCACTGGTGCACTCACCTCTTTCAAAGATCAAAAATAAAATTGTGAAATTTTATTCAGATTCAGAATCCTCAGAAATTTCTCCTCTCGATTTTTTAGTTTTCTTCTTTGGGGGGGGAGGAGACGCAGGACGTGGGTGATGCGGGGAATTTTCTGTCATCAAATATTTGAGATGGCGAGGGGGCGAGGGGGGGAAGCCATCCTTTGATCTCTGGGCTCTTGAGGTAAGAGGACACGGGTATCCTCGTGAGGGGCCCAGACTGCTTGGCGACTCGGGTCTTCCACTTTTGAAAATGAGGAGGGAAAAAATGGGATAAGGAAAACATACCAACTGTGTGGGGGGTCCTAGGGGGATTTGTCACGTGGTCCCTGGACTTTTGTTTTTCCGGTCGCTTTTCGGCTGAGACTCCAAAGCCGCGGCAACTTCGGCGTTCAAAGTATGGGGGGTCATCCTTCAATTTTCGTTTTCAAATTCTTCAGTTTCTCTTCTTGATACGGTGTCTATTTAAAAAAAAATTTTTTTTATTAACTCTCCAAGAAGTCCCACAATTTAATTTTTGGCAAATTGAGCCGTTTTTTCTCTAGAATTTTTAATGCTGTAAATTAAACCATTTAAAATATTAATAATATTTTGGACAAAGTGACTTTGCACATTGTCACCAGGAATTCTCAATTGTAAAACTGATTTTTTTCTGCTCACATGCTCGATTGGCGGAGCAAATAGTTTTCCGTATTTTCTTAGCGGTCTCTTCAATTTTTTCATCCCCCCCAATTTTAAATTCTCAATCACGATTTTTTCAAATCGATCTCCAGTCACTAAACGAATTGAAAAATCCTCATTCGAGTGGTCACGAACACTACCGATCAATCAGAAAATTATTTTTCCTGCGCGTGACTTTTCACTTTAGAGAGGAAAAAAAAAAAATCCCTCGTCAATCGGTCAATACGTTGACATATCGTCGAGAGGAATTTCTCAGGCGCATATTTTCGTGGGCGTATGCCGTTAGTCCCACTCGTCGACAGGTTTCACGCAGAAGTTTCGAAAAAAAGAGAGAAAAAAATCCGAGGGGTTGGATTTTTCAACTCTCGGAGGGGACGATTTGGGGTTGGGTTGCCATTGATATTAATGTTTCCTCCTGTCGCCGAGAAAATGTCAAGCAAATTGTGGGGTACGAGAGGGCGCCCCTGCCGAAGGGCACACCACGCCCCACTCCTCAAATTTACATTTTATTTATTTCACAACAATGTTGTCAATAAAGCGGGAAAATAAACACGAATATAGTCACTCAATTTGTCTCTCCGGTCTCTCGCCTGCAGAACCAGTGATAAAACGGTTGAACGCCCGGGTAAAGACACACGCGCACCGGCTGCAACAGCTGTTTTTATCCTTTTCTCAATTTTTGCCCTATTTTTCCGTCTTTTTTTCCTCGCGGCCATCCCTTTTTCAGTTTTTTTTATTTCGACCGCGGCGGGCCCTCTTTGCACTTTCAAGCCCCATTACCAACTTATCTTTGAGCACTCACAGGCATAATTAAATGAGCCGTAAAATGTTTTTTCCATCATTTTTTAACTTAAAAGAGTATTAAAGGAAGACGTTGACAATCAATTATTTCTCATTTGAGAGGTATCAATGGAAAAAACAAATCCAAACCTGTCTTGAATGTTTAATAATAAACTGTCTCGACATTACCTTGGAATTTTCACGAAATTTCACATGCCCCAGAAATAATTAATGAAAAATAATATCCTCAACAATAAAATCTAGTGTCCAAAATGAATGAGGATCTCCTGTATCTATTTTCTTTCCCTCAACCTCTGCCTTGAGCTGACACCATTTGCAACCGACTCCCCAATTTTCGTTAACTCGATGAAGAAAAGAAAAAAAAAGTTTCTCTCCACGAGGAATTCGTCGGATTAAATATTGAATGAAATAAAAAAAAAAAATTGTGTGGGTGAAGAATTTGATGATTCAACGATGACAGGAGGATTTTTCAACTCAGAAGCCCCAGGTATGAATGAAATAATTGCCAGAGACCCGAGATATGTGGTTAGGACATGTCAAGCGAGACTACAACACGTGAGCTCTCCCCATTGTCGTCCTTTGTTGAGCCGAAATGTGATGGAGTGGATGAAGGCCTCAAGTGTGAAATCAGCTTCGATTGTGATACGGGTAATATATATTTCGAGATAAAATTGAAACATTTGTGGCTCAACACCAAAATATTCTCACAAAAATTATTAGCCAAGATGTCCAATCACTCGTTCACCGCTCACTCGGCGCTCACTCTCCCTCATCTCGCGAGCTACACGAGAAACAGTCCTTGCGCGGCTTCCAGTAATAGAATACAATGGCAAAAGCAGCACTGACCTACCTCTGAGTTGGGAGGGGGAACAAGACGAATAGGTAACAATGTTCGATTATGCGAATGGCGTGAACTTGTCTGGCAGTTGAATAATGCTCTCTTGCGCCAAGGCGACGGTCAAACCCGTGAATTGAATCAACATCGGCCACTGCCAGCATCAACAACCGAGGGGGGACCGACGGCATTTTCAACGGTTAAGACGGATAGGGTCATGTACCTTGGGATATTAGAGTTCAACACCTGGGTTGATGTGTTGAGTAATTATTTTGTGAAAAATAGGAGGGAAGCACCAGTTTCAACTGTGGGTTTCTCGTCCTATGGGAAAATCTGGCGCTCTTTGGTTTTCTTAAATTGTTAATTGGGGGACCTTTGGGAGGATTGACCTAAGACCAATTCACCTAAAATCTGCTCCTAAATCATAATTGGAAGGGATCACTCAGAGCAACCAAGGAAAATTGCTTAAAAAAATAGAGGGAACAGATAAATAATCAACACAAATGCAGCCAAAGTCAATGAATTTTCACCAGAATAAATGAAATAGGAAAAAAATAAGGAGAACATTCCAAATAATATCAACGACATTGAAGCGGTTCGCTAAATGATTGACTTGTTATTAATTTTGATATTGAGTGAAGACTTAAATTTCATAATTAAATTAGAATTTTTTCCGACATTGAACGCCAATTGAAGTGTCAATATTTACATGAACGTTCCATACAAAAATTTCTGAGTGTCATTAATTTTCGTGAAGTAGTTGAACTTAGATTGAGGGTTTTTATTAATTTTCTTAATTAAATTATGACGAAATACCTTGAAATTTCGGTTAAACTCACCCGACATTTCCACAAATTCTCAAACAACTGTTGTTTACAATTTAAAATATTCTTAACTTGCCGGGAAGGGAAGTTATTCGTTTAATAATTCTCAACTACTTTCGCAATTTGCGCATGGTATTGTCAATCTAAAAGTCGTGAAAGTTTTGGTTGGCACTTGTTCTCTCCAAAGTTACCGGAGAAATTCATTCTAAAAACTATTGTTACACTATTGTAGCCTTGTTGATACATGGCAAAATGGCCTGAGGTCGTAGAATTTCACGGCAAATCAGGCTCCTTTGAGCCTCCATACACAAGCCCATTGTCCGCGCATGCCTCCTGCAGTGTTACGGCAACCTCAACTTGTATAATGGCTCTATCGAACCGAGTCCAATGCTGTGGGATTTCTGGCCATTATTCTTTTCCTCATAAAGTAGTTAAAAATCAGATTGACCCAAAAAAGAGAGAGAAAAAAAAATCGGCAAACGAAAATTAGTTGTCCCCTCGAGACTGTTCTCCCCGCGTACCACAATTTTACAGACTATATATATATTGTGCAGGGCGACAGACTGAGAATATTTTGTCAATCGTCGTCGGGGCTCGTTAGCGGCATCCATCAGAGAGACAGGCGAATGGATTTAAACTCGACGTCGCATCGTCTTTTTTTTTTTTTTTTTTTTAAATTATTAGTCTGCTCCCGCCGTCATGCTGCTAATTGTCGCCAAGTTATTCCTGGGAAATTCTGAGCATTCGAATTGTGAATAGTTTTGTCACTATTTTCGGGGGTGGGGGGGGGGGGAGGGGGGGTGGTTTCAGAATGTTTGATATTTCATTGTCCCTTTTTGGGGCTCTTAAACGTTTTCTTTACTGGCACACGCTTCTGGGCGCCTCTCAACTGCTCTGTTTTCAGAGCAAACCCACAAAAGCTTACACTCATAACAGGAAAAATATTAAATCACTACTGGACGACCGTGACCTATCTCTAAAACGATATCTTACATAACAAAAAAATGGCGAATTGAAAATAGCAGTGCCCACTTTGAGCACAAAACACGGGGAGGGGACAGTTAGCTCTGCAAGAGTTAAAATACTATTGGGGGAAATTTTCATTTGAATGGGGGCAAAATTGAGGTCAATCGTGCCATGAAAATTCCTTGATATGAGAGAAATTTAGGGCAACATTTTTTATTCCGCAATCAGTTGAAATATTCCTCAGGTATTCGCTGATGTTGGCAACTATCTCCTCTGGTTCTCAATAAATGACTTGAGAGTTGTTAAATTATTTGCGTGAAATTTCCTGTTGCAGCAGAAAAATTGATAAGAAATTTGTAATCGAGTAGGGCAAAAAAATTCAGTCTTTATAAATGTTTTCATTGTTACTCCCCAAATTAAATTATTAACAATTTCGAAACTTGGATGTTCTCATCAAAATAATTTTCGGATTATATCAGTAGTCACTGGGGCATAACAGGTTTCCTCCTTTTTAAATACCCATTTAAATTTTCTAATTGACAATTTTTGACATTTACCGCTGCGAATTGTTTACATGTCTTTTTTTTATCTCGTCTCACCCGGAAGCTCTCGCAATAGCCATCTCGGCCACCCGCAACGGTTCCCTTCATGGTTTCCAACAAAAACTCAAGCAAAAAACCACCCGTACACAGGCCGACGGTAGACTGGTTATAGTGTGAACCCAGTTAGTTGTTTATAAAATTACGGATGATAATGTAAGCATTTTTTCACGCTCTCCGCGGCGTGTGGGTGAGTCGAGTGAACGCCTATCTCGTTTGCTCCGGGGCTAATTTTAGGGTGTTCAACCCCCCTTATGGTGCGTATATAATACAGAGTGGGGAGTGCGTGTGGTGCACGTCAAGGTGTTTACATCCCAGGGATATAACTGTTTAGAATGCTTCAATGAATGAAGCTACTTCCAGGAATTTATTTATAATTAATTTCCAACCATAAAATGAAAAATCCCAAGATAAATAGATACTAAAAACCATCGGACAATTACCGCGCCCAAGAAAATAAAACTTTGAAAAACATTTTTTAAAAGTAATAAAAATATTTCTATCAATTTTCAAACATGAAAATTAAACTATTGATAACTTGTTCAAGAATTTTATACTTTTTTATTTGTATCAAGAGGGGTGGATAATTAGATCTTTATGGATGGCTGAGAGAGCTCAGAATGCACTGGCATATATCCATTTCAAGGGATTTCCTACGGGCAAACATCCCCATTGTCCACTTGAACGTTTTCACGAGTGAACGAGCCAATGCCACGCGCATAAATAGCGTGGGGTGCGCCCACATTTATTGAGTGAGAGAAGTAAATGTACCTTTTTGCCGGTTACTAGGATAAAGATCATCGGTTGCCCCACCGCAGAGGGTGAAATTTTTCAAACGTTGAAATGCCAAGTCTTCCGCGAGTGATTCTCCCCTGTCACACCGGCACCCATTGTAACCGCCATTGTTACTCTCGTTGTAGGCGAGGATATACGTATTAATCGAGGCATGGAATGGAGTGAATAATAGGCGGGAGAGAAAGAATTTTTAGCGGATCGTTGATCACATGGGAGACTACTGAAACATGATAAAAGGTTAAAATAAAATTTCTTTTTGTTTTCTTTCCTGGGTCTGGCGAAGTTAAACCTTGAAAAATCGCTTTTCATGCTTCATTTTTTTAATTAAAAAAATATGAAGAAGCTGGTATTCCTTCCGATCGAATTAGAATTGAGGTTTTTTTTCCGATTTTTTAGTGAAGACAATTTGAAAAGAATTTTTTTCTGTGGATAGACGGATAGTTCGCGGATTTACGGCTAATCCAGTGACGAGAATTTCGTTCGTCATTACGACATTAAATACTAAATTGCTCTGTGAAAACACATTTGTTATAACGCATACACAACCAGTCCATCGTATTTAATCGCGCCTCGAGCACCCAGCCCTGCAGAGATGGGGGGGGGGGGGGGGGGGGGGGGGGGGGGGCGTTTGTGTTGTGGGGTGGAACTCTATTCGAAACGCTCGTGAAGGCGTTCCACGGCTATTTTGTAAAATTAATTGTTACAAACTGTGGAGGAGAGGGAAAAAAATAATTGAATTGACGATATTTTTTTTCTTGCGAGACAGTAGAAAATGGGAAAAATAAAAAATCGATTCTTTGTTTGTTATTGATGTCTCTCCAATTCGGAGCAATACAATTTTGAAAATTTTCCGGGTATTTTCAGTGGGACAAAATTATTTTTCCAATGGGAACATTCGGGATTCCAGTCTTGTTCTGCTCTGAAGTAGAATAATTTGCTTAACAAATGAGAATTATGTCATTAATATTGAGAAATATTTTTCTCGTCTAGAGATGTTTTCTCTTGTCGGTGACGGCCGAGTGCAATTCAGTAAGAAAAACCGTTGGTAATTCAAGAGAAAAATATCCACGCAATTATTTCGGTTATTTATTTTAGTACACAAATATCTTTTCTCCAAGACAGTTTTAAAAACTCAATTATCAATTTCTTTTGTGAAATGTGTGGTACGAGAAAGTATTGGAGACGTTCGGAGGTGGAGTTTGAAGCGTCGGATAGCGGAAATTCTGCACAGTTTCGCCTTTACCCGTGAGGGGTTGCCTGGGAAATTCTCCACCTGTTCGTCTTTCGCGTTGTACGTTAGAGAGATGACGTTGAAATCGCTCGCGGGAGACGGAATTCCCTGGTTAACCAGTGTACACAGTTCACCCCATGTTTCCATCCATATTTTTGCTAAGATTTATTTTGTTGTGCTCCACTGAATTTTTCATTTTACTTTTTTCGTGCATTTTTTATTTTTCATTTTTTTCGAGTAATAAATATGAAACCCGAGGGACATTCCCACGCAGGGACTTCCGCTTTGAGGGCAGAGGGTGATGACAGTGAGGACACTCTGGGTAATAATATCGCGGGGGAAAAAAATTTAATGTTTGTTTTAGTAAGACCACATTAGCTGACGCTAGCCGAAAAATATTTGGCTCTTTTGAAATTGATCACTCGACGGTCAAATTAATAAATCCATTCATAAGGCATTGCTTTATCTATTGACATTGCCTTGAGACCAAGAGTTTTTCCTATTTTTCAGAATTAGATTAATCAGTTTTTTTTCAATTAAATTATTTGAGTATACTTATATTGATTCGATTGATTATTACTGAGAATTAAAATGTATCTGTTTGTTTTTTAGTCACGACGACTTGTCAATTTGTTTTTGCCGTTTTGGGATTACACTGCAAATTAACATCAGTTGGTGGATTATCGTTTTCCTGGTTTTCAAAAATGACGAATGCTATTGAGCTTTGACAGTTTCAATGGCAATTCGATATTATTGTCGGTTAAATTTGCTGTTTTATCAGGTGTAAGGTGCCTTGTGACTGCCACGGAATTTAGAAAATTTCAGCTCGATTTCAAAGAATACAAGGGGAGCTAAACTTTAATTGACATAGGATTTTGATGTTTGCTAAGGAGGCTCAATAAAGTGTTTGCTATGGATGTAGGCACAGTGATTGACTCTCTGCCACGTTCACACACTCTCACTTCACCCCTAAATCCAAAGATCAAATTTCCCAATTATTTTCAAACTCCAAAAACAACGAATTGTGCAATCGAATTACCAAAATCCTGAGCTCAAGGGGAATTCCCAAAGTACACCCTCCGAGAAATTTCACGAAAATCCCCAAAGGTGTGCGCACAACTGAGAGCACTCGATACTCTATCATTCTCCGAACCAACCGATTGGGCCCGGAATGGTAAAGGGGCCCCCCCTCGGGTTTTATCCGGAGCACGTGTTTCCCCGGCAGATGCTGAAAATCCCGCCCTGAGGCTAGTTTTCGACCACCCAAAATCCTCCAATGATCCCCTCTTCCCCATTTAAACCAGAAAAAAATGCAAGAGTGGCTGAAGTTTTTCTCAATGTCTCAAACATTCTCAGATCTCATGATACAATTTTACCATTGCCCCAAGCTCTACGAGTGAAGCCTGGCCACTGGCAGTTTGTGGTTAAATCAAGTGAAAGGTACTTTGTAGATGCAAGCAAAGTTCAATCCAACTCACATCTGTTTCATCTTACTGCATTTATTATTAAATTCTCCTCGGCTGAAACTCCCGAGTACGTCCAAGTGCTTGGAAATGTTTTCCTCGTAAATTCCACTTAAAAGATTAATTGCCATGAAAGAGGAAATTATAAAAATAATTTTTTTTCATTTCAATCACAGAACATTTTTTAATAATATTTATTTGGGAAAGTCGCTCTCCGCGAACTCCTCTCACAAGTCCATAATTATCATAATTTTAATCATAATAAATCAATCAGTCTCACAACGTGCGAGACATTTCCATATGCACTTCAATATATATATATATATTTCTATAGGGTCTATATTTAACTATACAATTCTATACTCTATATAATTCTCTTATCCACGTAAATAATACACGCGAAGAGTGTCCCTAAACGAACGTATTCGCACGAATTGTTGGTTAATTTTTCATTACCTAACTACAACATTATCTTTATCCTCAGTTTTCTACAATTACGATTCATCTATTTTATTCACATTATTTTATTTAAAACTTTTTTTCATTTACTCTCTTTATTTACTATCAATAAATATATCTCAGCTCTTTTTTTTACGAAAACCTTCCACTGTTCTCCTAACTCACGTTTGAAGAGAGAGAGGAATGACGCTATAATTATAATTTTTATTATACAGTTTTATAAATGCTCATTGATCTACCGATTCCAAGAGAAATCAATACCGTAAGAGAAAAAAAATTGATTGAATAAACACGAGGAAATGACTTTGATTCGTCCTCTCATTATGAATCGCCCCAACATATTTATTACAGACAATTGGTAAACACAGGAAAGAGAGAAGAATGAAATGAATAAGAATTATTCCCGTCGCGTCGATTATTTGCCCATCGGTCTCCGTTTACACAGTTGCAGGTGTTCAAAACGAGAAAGACAGAATTATTCAACAAAAAATGTAAAAATAACGAAAAAAAAAAAAAATTTTGCAAGTGGGAATTGACAATTCCCTCAACAACAATACTGATACATGGATGTTGTGGCGAAATATTTGGCCCAGGTCAGGTGTACCGCGAAGGATTGATTAGCACAGATGCTCGTAATCCTTGACATTGGAGAATATACCGACTTGTGGAAAAGTAAAAATGACATGATGTTTCATCGGTGGGTTCACATATCAACTTCAGTTCCATTCTTTCGTGAGCTCGTCCGGCGAGGTCCACTCCTGCTTAATGTAGACCATGCCAGGGTCATACTCATGATGATGATGAGTCTGATGATTGTGTTGATGATGATTGCTAGGTGGCTCTTCAAGGTCTCGATGAGACCTTGAGGAACGGTAATCTCAGTATTTGTGAAGCGTTATCGGTAAATTTCCACTGGTGCTGATTGCATTGCAGTCCTGGTAGTATCTGTGGTAGAGGGGCGGCGATGGGGCGGCACTGGAGGACAGGGGAGTTGGTGGACTTGACCTGAAAGATTGGAAAGACATGAGGAGAGTCATCCCCTTTCGCGAATGAAAAATAATGTCAATGAGTTTCCCGATTCGAGGCATCACAAGAGGCCTTCTTACCTGTACAATTGACAACTCGGTGACTGGGTATCCTGATAAATTCCGGCATTATCAGGACTAGCAGCCTCCTGATACCACTGGGAATGTCCACCACTGTGATTCCTACTCGCTGCATTGTAATCCGCGTGATCCATGATGTATCCTGTTGCTGAGGCCGGACAATAGGGTGAATACATACTGCCAGGAGGTGTTGAATTCCCCCTGGATGGTGTGACATGTCCATACCCACTAGATGCCATCATTGCAGCGACAGCAGCCGTCGTGCTGCTTGCCGTCGTGACAGCAGTTGTGGCAGCCATAACAGAGCCATGAGAATGGGTGGTATGATGCTGAATGCCATGAGCATGATGATCCCTACTGGTTGTCATAAGAGCATCGACACTGAATCCAGCGGGATCCAATCCCAAATTAACGTCCGTCATCGATACATCCTGATGAACTTGATGCGGTTGATGCTGCACCTGATGGGCCGTCGCTTGGTGTCCCAAATTCGTCTGAATCACACTGGCAGTTGTTGTTGTAGCTGTCTTACCCTCCTGAATTGCATATTTACCCACTGAATTTGCCATACAATGGTTCTGGTCATTCAAGGGTTCTCTTTTCGGCTGTTTACACTCATGAACGCCGAGCTTCTTCGCAGAATCTGTCTGTAGAGTTGCCGACGCTTTCGCATCCTCTCTCTTCTCCGTGACAATTCCCTGGCGTTTTAGTGCTTCCTCCTTCTCTTTGAGGGCGTCTTTCTTCTTAAATCGTCTTCGCCTTCGCAAATACGAGCCATTATCGAACATGTTGTAACTGTCTGGGTCCAATGACCAGTAACTACCTTTGCCAGGCTTCTTGTCGTCCCTCGGCACCTTCACAAAACACTCGTTCAAACTCAGATTGTGTCTGATTGAATTCTGCCAGCCCTGCTTGTTCTCCCGGTAATAGGGAAACCTCTCCATTATAAATTGATAGATTCCGTTCAATGTTATCTTCTTGTCTGGGGCATTTTGAATTGCCATTGCTATCAGAGCTATGTAGGAGTACGGTGGCTTTACCATGTCTTTACCGGGATGATGCATGTTGTGTTGACCAATTCCGGGGACTGGGTAGCCAGCCGCTGTGGCATAACCACCATAACGATATTGCTCGTAGTAACCCGGTGCTCCACCAACACCTGGGTAGGATGGTGTTCCCATACCCACTGGCACTCCCGTCGCATGACGGTAATACGCATTTTGCTCACCAAATAATGTATGCATTGTTTTAGTAAATTCTGGTCTCTCGATAATTGTCGTCTTGTCACGTTAATCACGCTTACCAATTTCACTTCACCAAAGTTGCTTCAATTCATTCTAGATTAGCACAAAGATTTTATCCATATCCTGCACTGTCACCAATTCATTAAATTCACTGATTATTTTTTTTTTCGGTCACTGAAAATTTGGTCAATTTGTTTGACGTCTGTCAGGTGGTAAGGTGCAAGGTCCTTGAGAAAGGGTGAATAGATTCTTTTTGATATCAACTAGGTTTTCTAGATCCTGAGGTTACGATATTATGATACACAACAAGCGTCTCGTTTACTCAGTCCCGAGTAAAAACACACTGGGGGCTCGTCACGCTCGTGGCAGAGTGTCGTGAGCCTCCTCCTTTACTTTTGGATGATGCTCACACTGGGATGCGCTGTATGCTTCCAACCCTCCTACCCAAAAACCTCAACTGGTTTTCATATCCCCCTCCGCCCCTCTCTCTTTCTCTCTCTCTCGCCCTGCCACGGTGAGGGGAAGTGGTTGGGTTGGAGGGGTTGGAGGCTCTTGGCTGCGGGAAAATTTTTCGAAAATTTTGTGACAAGCTCCGCCCGCTTTGTAGTAGGAGAGACTGGCTGCAGTGGTGGATCGTCGACATCCGGGTACCGCCTACTCGAGTGGAGGAACGAATGGGAGAGCAGCTACTGGGGATTAACTGATCACGCCTATCTGGAGATGCTGGGGACATGTGGTGGAGAGGATTTTGGAGCTGGAGAGCCAGGAACATTCTGGACATTTTGGGATTTTTTTAAAGATTCAATGGGGGTAGTTAATCGTAGCGATCATTGAATTCGATAATTTGGGTGGCATTGGGAGATTTGGGCGCTTTGTTACTTCTGGACTAGCGGGCGATGAAGGTCGATTTGGCTGTTTTAGTTTTGAATGTGTGGATGACTGTTGAGCGGGCAATTTTTTAAATTTCAACGTTTGGAAAGGGAAGACAGTAGTCGGTGGTGAGTGGTACGCAGACAAGCCAGAGTAGATGGTTCTTGTACTCGAGGGATTCAATTTGGCCTGTGTTTTTCCAAGGGTTCGACTCCCGGCTTGCGAAAACACTCGAGGGACACCTCTTCTCTCTCACTATATCCCGTACCATCATCTTGATGTACTTCAACGTTGAATGTTTCATCTCTTACAATTTTTTTTTTCACCCGATGGTGGTATCTCCGAAGAAATCCCCGTCGTATAGCCTTTATCGGTTGGAATTTGGGCTTTCAAGCGGCGACACGGCTAGCTGAGATCTCATGCCAAGAGAAACGTTTATCTTGGGAGTTCTGGAGGGCTAATGAATGGTGAGGAATGATCGGTGAATTCATTCACCAGTTGGGGAGGCATTGGATTTAATATTTTGGGAATTAATTATTCATCTTTGCAGCTAAGACTTTGATATTCATAGTGGCATAAGTGATTGGTGAAGCCTATCCAAAGCTTACACTAAAAATATTCTCATATCGGACATTTTAAAAAATTGTTTATTCTAGTTGACAAATATGTTGATAAGAAAGAGAATTAAATGGAAGAACAGTGAAAAGATATTTGATGAACTATTTATTTCTGTTAAATTAACAACGGCTGTCGATGTCGTTGAGAATTGTTAATTTATTAGAAACGATGGAAAATTAATTAAACCGAGATGAATTCCATATGAACGCCTTGTGCATGAAAAATTGCCCAGCAAAGAGGAATAATAGTCGGCTACAGTCGAGGAAGGGTCCTCCTAATTTTCATTTAAATTAAACACTCTAGCTATCTCCAACCCTGGTAAAGAGCCTTAGGCCATCGTTGGGTTGATAGAAACCCTTTTGAAGTTTTACCCAAAGTTTAATTGTCTTCTGCGTCCACTTTAAATTCCCATCTCATTTTTGCCTCGGAAATTTTTCCACTGGTTCTCGAATGAAAATTCATTTCCACCCCCTGATAAAACATTGCCACGTTTTTAACGTATTATTCTTCTTCCTGTTTTCATATTTGGGTATTTAATAGTGCCACGGGCAAGGACTTCCTCCGAGTGTTTAGAAAATCTCGAAACCTTTGAAAAATAAACTGCCGGTTATCCCTGACCTATCCAACACATTGTGGATTATAAAAACCCTTCTTTTTTTCGTTTCTTATCTCGCTAGAAACAATAAACTCACCGGCCGAGTGTGATTATTTTTTTCTGTCGTGACATTCTCATTTTTATAAACGTTAAAAGTAGATTTATTCATTATTCATTACAATTTGATTACAGCTCGAAAATTGAAGGGGCGAAACGCGTTTTCTCTTGTTGGAAGCCCTATTCAAATGTCCCCATTTTTATATCAATTTTGGGTATTAAATGAGCCAATGTAATATAAATAATTGACAATTCTCGATATATATATTTTTTCGTGTGGGGTTTTCGGGCAGTTTTGAATACATAATAAAAATCCTCTGGTTGGAATGGTTTATTCTTCGTGGATCTGTCGACAAGCCCATTATAACGATTTTGTATCAATCCTAAAAGCGAACGAGATGAGTGGGATACGAGAACGACCAGAGCAAGTTTGTTTGTTATCTTGGGGATATGCCTCGGCCGTCATACACCCGAAATCGTCTAGGTCACGCACAGATACATTTCAGTTTGAAATTAAGACGGAGAATTCTAAGTGTATGCCGTCACGTATAAACCCCGGTGGAATTATGCCGATTTGGAAGACACGAGCCAGGCCATTGGGTGTGCGGAAAAAAACTCACTGAGAGTCCCAGACGCCATATCTCGACAATTCCAGTCAGTGTTTAACCATTTTCAGTGTTAAATACTTTTTTAACAGTCGTGTGTGGATTTCTAGGGATGCAGTTTTTCAGTTTGACGTGGAGAGGAGCTCGGGTAGGGGACAGGATATGTCACATCCTTCAAGGAAGACCTGTCTGGAGTGACAGAGGATGATGGGAAGGGAGGGGTCTAGTTCTACTCAGAATTGAATTTCAGTTTAAAGAAAATACGCCTTCGTATTCTCCAAGGGTTAATTTTCTTCGGAATTATTTCGTCTTTTTTTGGAGAGATTGTTCACGAGGGGTGAACAATGTCTTTCAAAATATTACCGAAACCTTTTAAAGTTTCATCAATTCGGTCATTCAATTCATTATCTTTTTTTTTTAATTTTCTCTCGATAGAAAAATTCAAAAAAATTAATTTTCAGCTTATCCAAAAGTTCTTCAGTAATTGGCTCCCTTGTTTTTCGTGAAAAAATCCAATCTTCATCGACTCCATTCGACAAAGGAACGAAAAAGAAAAAAAAAATGCAAAACTTCGTATCTGTCCTCGGCCGATAGCATTGAATCGTAGAAGCTCGCCAACACCTCTGAATTTCGATGGTTATTTGTATGGAACTCGATAGACTAGCGGGCACATGAACGCACCAGGATGAATCAAACGGGCACAATGTGGCAATGCCGGCAGGCAATTTCACGCGACAAGTACCCACGATCAGCATATCAATGGGAACCAAGGGGATTATCTGGATGCAGAGCAGTGATACTCCGCGGTTGGTGCGGCCAGATAGGGTTGCGTATTTCACTCAGCTCCCATATTGTATCTCTCATCCAACCATTCACCTATTGCCCAACCCTTATAATTCCACTGGTGAATTGTCATTTTCGCTTGAATTCACACTGGCTTTATCGATTTTACTGAAAATATAATCCGAGTCACCCTTTGTTTTTCAACAATAATTTCAAAATATTCCTGTCGGTAAATCAATTTCGATAAGTCATTAAATATTTATATGAATAACTATACAAAGTACTTGCGATATTATCAATAAATATTGAAGGGAGTGACAAAATTCACAACTAAAATAATAATTCCACTATTCGATAAAGCCCACCTCAATCGATTCCACTAAAAAATTAATTCACATTTTCCTTATTAAAAAAAATCCAAAATCCTTTCAATCTCATCAATAAATCAACGTCCATAAACACAAAAATATTGACACGATTGTCCCAATATTATTAATAAAATGTAACCTTGGACTTGAAGCTCGAAAAAATCATCGTTTTGGAAAATAATCACTCCGAGGTAATGAAAAACGTTATACTGTAATAATAAATAAGCAAAATTTTATGACTGCCTTATTTTGCAAGTGATACGAGGAATGACGCAGAGGAAACACAATTTGCACCTGTGCACATGTGCCAATCGTCTTCACCACTTTCGGCACTTTCCTTTTCTCCTTATCTCCCTCAACTTTATTATTCCTCACATCAAGTTCGATTCTTACGCTGCAATGAATTTTGAGATAACAAGCGAGATAAACATTCAAAGTGGAATATTTGTTTCTGAGTAATTATTCAGTCGTCTGTCCGGAGTGACATATCTCATGAATAAGTAAGAGAATGATTTAAATGGCATAATTTTTGGCCTCTTAAATTCCAACCCTTTCGCCTCCCTCACTGCCCCGAATTTATTTGTCTTGAAAGCCAATCGGCCCCGTTTCCTTCCTCATTGTGGTCTAAAGAAATAAATCGCCTGCCAGTCAAGCAGAGTGGATCGTCTCAAACGTCTCTATTGCGGAGTCTGACTCAATGAGAGCCCCAAAGGGCATTTCATAATTGAAACAAAAAAAATTCCAGATTGATAATTTAATTTTATTGAGATTTCCAAACGATCTCCTGCGATAATCCAAAAATTATCGTCTCATAATTTTTAATAATCAACTAAATATGTCTCCTTAGGTTTAAAATAATCCAATAATCGCTCGAATTCCGGCCCAAAATATCAAATTCACTCAATAAATATTGAATCACTTTTTAAACCCTGCTCTTAAATTTATTTATTCAATATATTCGAGATTACTTAAGCACGTTTATAAATTGCAATTTAATAAAATTCTAGTACAGGATTTTTTTTTTCTAATTTACGATTTACTCGATTGACATTGTTTTCACAATTTTTTTTCACTTCCTCCATATAAATTCGAACTTTTATTGGATTCCCTCTTCCGGTTGAATGGATCTCTGAAGGGAGTCAGCGGTGGTGGGGCAGAATTTGAAAACCCTGTTGGGTGCCTCAGCTAATTCCGACTGTTTGGTTAGCAAGCATTTAAGGTTTGTCTTGGCCGTGGCTTCGTGTCTTTTAGACAACCGATCTGTGTTCCAACCAAACGACACGTCGCGACTAAACGGGGGTTGCGGGTGTATTAACCGTTGGACAAATCTCGAGAGGCGTTGGGGGGCTTTAGAGCATCCTGAAAAAAAAAAATGGAAAAATAGCTTGATGAGGTGACGAGCCGAGGACTTGGTCGTTCACTTCATCAAGTTTGTGAATTGTTTGTGACTAGTTGACGAATAATAACTGATGTATTTCTCATTTCTCATTATTTCTCTCAGATGCATTAACGGGACTGACAGGCTCGACTGGAGGAAACCGAGCGAGTGTCGGATTATATTAATAAATTGGATGGGTGACCGTAAAGTCCTTTAATCGAAATTAAGAGCCATTTTTCTAAAAAAAAAAATTGAACTTTCGCCAATCCGTACAATTCTGAGCAAACGTCTGAGGAGGCTGAGAAATTTTAACAAAATTTCAATATTTCCTCCCGCGGGACAAGTTTTTCAGATGAAAATCCATGTACACTAATTTATATATCCTTTATAATAATAATAATTGCCGATTAAACAATAAAAAAAAGAATGAACTGAGGTGATTCTAAGGAAATGAATAAATCGACTCCTCAACCTGACAATTTCCCTAAAAATCCCAGATAAGTCTCCCATGATCTCCGAGAAACCTCGGAAGATCTTTTTCACTCTTCGGGACAAAAGATTTAGAGAACTCGCGGCTGAACAAACACGTCAAATATTTCCCTCAGACTGCCACCCATTATCGTTTGCATATGACACGAGATACAATTTAAACCATCTCGGGGTCGAAAAAAACTCGATGATTTAAGTTTCCTCCGGTGATGCATAAATTAATACGTTATTTGGGCACGCGCTGATATATTTCCACGGTTCGTCAATGAGAGGGCGGTGGGCCATTGCCGTCGGCATACCGAAGCCGTAAAGACGAGCCCGGACAGTGGTGGATGGTGGTGGGAGAGGGTGAGAGAGAACGATGGATGAAAAAGTATTCAGTGTGCCTAATTCGAGATGTTTATCCAAGCCTCCGACGTATATACCTTCGGGGCTGGTGCCTCATCTCTCCTTTTTTCACTCTTAATTCATATCCCCCTGACGCTGTTGTTCCAGCTTAAGCTCACGCCAAATTTATTAAAATGGTTAATGGCGCCCGGTGGATTGCCAACGTTAAATCTCTTCCAATATCTTTCTAATAATGTTGGACGGGGAGAGGGGGACAATTTTGCTCGAAAAATTGGCGAACTCATGCACTCGGAGAGATATAATATTGCCGAATACGTTTTGCACAAGTGAAACTCGCTATTCTCACCAGAAAAATATTTAATTGGGAAAATTAAATTTTTTTTTCAGTGAAGTTCACTCGACGTTTACGGAAGACAATCGTTAAATCGATCAATTAAATTGATTACAATAATTATTACCTCACCTGACGCTCTCGTTCTTCGGTGAATGCGGTAGAGGAGGTTGGGGGAAAAACAAAAAAGCAAAAATTATTCTTACGATTTTTACTACGTAATTTGTAAAGTTTATAAATTAGTCTTGAATTCTATCAATACCTAAATAATTAAATAGGTAAATGCCCCGCAATATCTCTCTAATAATGGCTTGAGCGGCGAGAAATAGAAATAAGAGAACTCTGACGCATTTTGGGACGCCGGAAAGGAGTGACGTTTGACGATTTGACGTTTTTAAAAATATTGAGTTACGTTGGTTCATGAGAAAATGCGAGCTACCTACCGCCGTGTGGGTTGCAGAGGGTTTTCAGAGGCTGAGTGAAGATGGAGAGGAAGCTGCCTGTGAAACTATCCGATGTTACCCAGCAATCGAGAGTGCATTCGATGTGCAAATCGGTTTAACGAACACTTTCCACTCGCTCTCAAAGTTTTGGGGGTAGATTTTGGGGGAAATAACAATACATTTGGGATTGTGGGGGATTTGCATACATGCGGCTCAGTATTTTTTGAAGAATTATTATTTTTTTTATTTAATAATGACTTCATTTGCGATCTAAACGCAATAAAAAAACCGGTTCCGCAGAAAATTTTACAGTAGTTATTTTTTAATAGAATACTTTTTTTTTAATTCTTTTTTGCGAACGACTGGGGCCCAATGGAGTTTTATATTCTGCATCGATTTTCTTCGATAGACCTCGACCTTCAATAAATTCTGTATTTTTAAACAATGATTGGTAGTTCGTTTATCGAAGTGTATTTTTTTAGTTCAAATACGAAATGAGACGGAGGGTTCCCTGTTTTCTAAATTAAATATCAAATTGAGTAAAAAAAAACAATTTTTTTTTTCACTTTTTCATTTTACCGAAAATATTTAATATTTTATTTTAGGATTGAAAAAGTCTCAAAATCTTTAAAACTCAACTTGAGCTTTCTCTTTGTATTAAATTCTGAAATTCACACTTGGAGATTTTTGAAAGTGTCAATTTGTGGTTTTAATATAACTTTCAGTTGCAATCCCTGCAATTGGCCTCGAGCACAAATCACTCTTTTTTTTATTCAATTACTTCTCTACATGAAAAATTGAGTACACGTTTGGTGGTCCCACTCTCCGATCACCGCAACGAATATTCAATTGAATGAAAAAAAAAGCTCCCTAAAAAGGTCCTAATCCTACCTCATAAAGACGAGCTGAATAAAAAAGACTGGAATAAAAATCTCTTGGTCATTTCACGGTCTGCATGAAAGGTGAAAGAACTCTGGCCCAATTTTTCCCCAACGAGCGAATGCTCTGTATCATCTCGTGAATCAACGCTCGACAATGACAATATAAAGAGTTCCAACACGTTGCACTTGTCAGCATCCAAGATAGGATCAACTAGAGATTTGTCGGATTCGGTAAAATCCCCTACCTGTGTTATAAACCACCTTCTGTTGTACCCCCCCCCCCCCCCCCCCCCCCCCCCCCCCCCCCCCCGCTCCCCCCTCCGTCGCCTGGCCCACAGCGGCTCTTTATTTACTCGTGTGATTGTTCAGGGGCGAATAAGGGAATTGAGAATATTTTTCGGCCCTTATTGGATAATCGTGGATTAAATTCCCAAGATATTGCTATTTATTTTCTTACTATTATTATTTTCAGTCATATTAACTTATCTCGGTGTTTAAAAATCGATTGTAAAAATAAAAATAAAGACCCGAGGCGGTTTTGGTGTGATGGGTTGTCAGGCGGTTTCAGGGAACGACAGTTGTTACTGCTCCAATTTTTTTTTCGCAGCAAGATTTTTTTTTTCATGGGAGAATCTCTTTGCATGGTACTCGTGTTTGTTTCTATTTTTATTCGTCAAATTAAAACATTTCTCATTAAAGAGAAATGATAATTTCGTATTTATTTATGTATTATAAACCAAAATTGTTGGATATTATTTTTTTAATATTCATTTAATTAAGTTCATTTTCTATGTTTTTCCAGACGAGGTGAATATCTTGGGGCAACAGATCCAGATTAAGGTATTTTCGACATTATCAGGAAGGCCTGAACAATTATTTAAAAATTCAAATAAAATTCGAA
Organism: Psyttalia lounsburyi; assembly: GCA_030522865.1. NCBI lineage: Eukaryota > Metazoa > Arthropoda > Insecta > Hymenoptera > Braconidae > Psyttalia > Psyttalia lounsburyi. Next base: position 22,945 of record JAPYZN010002091.1, read on the forward strand.
TTCAGGCCAGGGTGTAATAGTTCGTAACCTCGACATCCCCGTGACTAATTACAAGTAAGATCATTATTAAATCAGAAGCAAACATCATTTCCTACCTCCGTGAATGATTTCTGCAAGCTGGAAATTATGTCTGCTCACGATTTAATCAGTATTTCACGTGTAATGAGTGACGGAGATTTCGAGGTGATCAATCTGAGAAAAAAAAAAATATAATTTTGCCAAATATATTCGGATCTTAAATTGAAAATACTCCCGTGTCCTATTCTACCTACTCCTAAGTCTATTCAATTGTTCACACGTCGTAAATTTTGTCTAACAATTATCAACAATTGACAGACTGGAGCAATATAGGGTATGTACTCACGTGTCTATTTCCTGTGACACGAGACATTCGATGATAATGTGGGATGTAGAGTGAGGGTTTTGCCGGGATGGGGGGCGGAGGGAGCCGGGGGGAGGGGGTTGAGGGGGGTAAAGGCGATAATAGGCGAAAGGATGATAGAGCGTGAAAAATAATTTCCTGCTGACGATATGTGGGTCGGATGAGGGCGCGAGGGATGGTAGACTCGTGGGCTGGGTGGACTCGGGGCTATCAAAATATTATTCGAGGGGTTACATAGGCGGGGTGGTTGCCAAGCTCTACACAACCACCACCAGCCCCCCCCCCCCCCCCCCCCCCCCCCCCCCCCCCCCCCCCCCCCCCCCCCCCCCCCGTCCACGTTTATAGACTCACAAATACGAAATCCTTCGCTGGAATTAGCTGAAAAAGTAATTCGATTTATTAACTTCGTTTTGATGGAATACTGAGTGACTGCACGGTGAGAAAAATTCAATAAAAATTACGTGTCAGTTCCGTAATCAGCGAGTCAAAACAATATTCCGTAAAAATTACGGAACAGTGGGGTACTTTTAGGGTAATAATTTTTACGGAATATGGTTTTGGCTGGCAGATTACGGAACTGACACGTAATTTTTATTGAATTTTTCTCTCCGTGTGGGAGATGAAGAATTGGGGGTATAATTCATCGGCGGGTGCGTGAATTTGTATTGTAATCATCTTTGATAGTTTGAATTTTCAATTTTCGGAGTCAATAGGGATACAGATGAGAAGATTATCGAATAATTTTCAGGATTTTTGGGCATTAAAAAGAGAAATTCTTGTTTAAATAATGAAAAAAAAAATTGTAATTCATTTACAATTCAAACTACAATAATCTTCACTAGCCAAGGGTGGAAAGTTTATTTGTCATCGAGGTATTAACTAAAAAAATTAAATAATCTGGAATTTTCGAGATTAACAAATTTAATTCTATTAATAAGTTGCTTGTAATTTCAATTAAAATTCACACATTTAAAATAACTTTGGAGTTGTTTGAATTCAAAGACATTTTCTGAAACTATAAAAATTGAATGGAATAAAAAAGAGAGGGGAGAATGAAATTCCAATAAATCGACAAATTTATTGGAATGCTCGGATTATTGTAAAAATCAGGGGTAAATCGAGATACAAAGTTTTATGGAGCCCTGAAAACCCACTGAATCCACCAGGAGCCACGGTCGATACGTGGACACAATGGAGGGTGTGGCGTTCGAGGATGAAAGCCTTCACCTCGCGTACCTCCCTCGATGCCATTGGTCCCCAGGTTGAAGTGTTGAGCATGGCGGTGGGCTCACCTCCCACCTATTCTCACCTAACTGACCATCAAATCCGCGAGATATCGCTCGTCTAAACGCCACCAAATTCATCAAACCCATCATTCACTCTCCTAGTGAATTGCCCCCCACCCCCCCCCCCCCCCCCCCCCCCCCCCCCCCCCCCCCCCCGCGGAGAATGAGGACAGATGATAGACACAAGGAGGGACTCAGCCGGGTTTAATGGATACACGTGTTGTCGTGATTCTTTCGGTTAAAAATGGGTGAATTAGGCGGGAGACACGCAACCCGATGACGACCCGGAAGATTGATGAGACGTGTTTACCATTACTAACTGAGTTGCGCATACTCCGTGACCCTTTCACTCTAATGGGACCATAAAATTCATTATTCAACACCTGACAAAGTGACGAAATTTGTGTGTCAATCAAAGATGTTAAGAATAGTTTACAATTGAATAGTGAAAGTGAAATTGGTTCTTCAGAATATTTTTATTCCCGAAGTTTCCTCTAGAAATTTTTGATCGAGCGACATCAAATTTACACTCCAAATTTGGCTTTGACTTCTGATCCGGAGAATATTTCATTGGCAAAAGTATATTTTTTTCTCAATGCATGAAAATTATATTTATTTGAATTTTCAATGAATCGTGTACCCGTCTTAATTTAAGAACATGTGCCGACATTGAAAACTCCATGATACTTATCTGCTGAATTAAAATTGATGGAATTTAATTCGAAAGTACATTCAGTTGAAATGAAGAAAAAATCATTCCGAGATATTGGTCGGTTGTGTTAAGCCACAAAACTAGCCTCTTGAGGCTTTCGCGCCCCGAATGAAGAAACCGAGGTTATTCCTGGTTGAACAAACACTGGAATGGGTCGCGTGCGCCTCCCACATATTTATAGATTTTATCTCTTTGACTTGCCACGTACGCACTGGCGCATTTTCGTCCTGTCCGCCACCTTTTTTTACACTCCCCCCTTCCCCCGAGTGTTTTTTTCCCCCACCGCGGTATATTCTTCAAAAGCAACAGAGGATGTGTTAGGAAGGTGCAAGAATATCTCCGATAAAAGCTGGCTCCCCATTGATGTCCTCCGAGTGTCACAAATTTGGCAGCAACTCGTATCACATTGAAGCAATAAAATGAATTTTTTCTTTGAAAAAAAAATCTTCCAATAACAAAAACATGAAAAAGGTAATGATAAAAATTCAGTCAGAGAAGAATTTTTCTCTTTTCAAACTTTTTTTTTCTGGCGCAGGCAAGGAGAACACAAAGAGACTAGTCGATACCTTAATAGTATATTGTGCAACTAGTGCGTAAAGTAGCACTTTTTCGCACGAGTGCTAGGCTATCACACGAGGCGAAAAAGGCGATACGCGAAGCGTAAGCCGAAGCTTTACGCACGAGTTTCACTTTACGCACGATTTCTGACTTTTACGCACACTGTGCGGAAAAGTACCACTTTACGCACGAAAACCGGTACCGAAAAGTGAACTTTTTGGGCAGGTATTGCAAAAAATTATTTCGTCTATCGTACATCACCTCGTCATTAAAATTCAATTCAATTATACTTCCTCTCTCCTCACTCTCTAACAACTATTAACGAAACAAGTATTGCAAGTGCCTTCTTGAATACATAATCCGGCTCCAACCGCATTAGAAAACCCGGAAAAATCCCCGTAACCCGGCTAGTCTGTTAGAAAAAAATTCAAATCGTAAAATTAAAAAATGATTCCAATTGCTACGGCTCTCGTTATCTCCACACTCCGACAAACCATCCCGAGATCCCGGCTAAAAGCCAGCTCTCCATTGACGTCCTCCAAATGTCACAAATGTGGCAGCAGTTCATATCCCATTGAACTAATCAAGTGGCGTTTTTTTCCCCCTCAGCAAAAAAAAACCCTCCAACAACAAAAACATGAAAAATTAGACGAAAAAAAAATTGAAGCCACAGGAGCACTATTTTCCTTTCTCTTTTTACCCACTCTGCAAACGGCTCTTTTCTGGCGCACGAACAGGAAAAAAAAAAAAAAAAGCAGCGAATGGACACAGTGGAGGAGCGACAGACGAATTGAATCGGCCAATTGTTCGATAGTCGAGCGAGTCTGACTGTTATTTTTATAATTCAACGAGCGTCGCCCTCTTTCTCTTCCCTTCACATCTTTTTTTCCCCCCTCTCCCCCTCTAACACAATCCCTCCATCATTCGCGCGCGGCCCTACACACACCGAAATATGCGGGGAAGAATGAGACAGGCGGAGTGTTGTTTTTATTGGCCCACGTTTAGGGAGCGTATAGCCTGCACCACTGAAAACGGGGTGTGTTGTTTCATCCCCCCTCCTTCTCTCATTCCTCTATCTTCCTCTATCCCTTCATTCTTCTTGTGGCATTTGCACATCTCTGTCGCTCGATTTTTGCTGTGATGCTGCTTGAGCTAAAATCCCCCCTCCTCCCCCCGCCGCCTGCCACCCCCCTTTTCCACTCGCGTCTCTCGACTCCTCATTTTCTAGGATAGAGATGTTGAGAGCATGATGGGTGAGCAGCGCTCCTGCCGCAACCACATAACGCCCTGGCGAATATATACCGGTGAAAACCGTTGACAATACCGCTGGATGTTATTCCAGCACGAATTTACTTCTCCCTGGGCCCCCCGAAACTTTCCCCGATGGTACGGTGAAAACGTTTGAGAAATCTTCAACACCCGCAAAACCAAAACAAAAATGTCTTTGAATTTCTGGGGCTGATGGGAGAATTATATTGCTGAGGATTTGCCAGGCGTTGAGACAAGTTATTGTTAAGTTGACGGGTTTTTATTGTTAATTTTTTTTAGTAATAGAGTAAATATTTTGAGAAAATCGGTGAATGGGGAGTCGATGGGATTTATCAGAGGGACATTTGAGGTGGATTTGAAGGGGTGGGAGGGGAATTGAGGGAGCACTTGCAATGTAGGATGTTGGAATTTTTATTTTGGAATTTTATTGGAGGGGATTTTGGGAGGTTCAGGAAGTTTGAAGGGAATTTATGGAGTTTGCGGGAATTATCGGATGTTGGGAATTATCGAGAGACGGGCATTCAGGCTCGATATGCCGATGGTTGTTCTGTCGATTTGCGAAGGTAATCGATAAAGGATATGTCATTAATGTTAGCACTCAACAACAGCTGTAACCTTCGTTTTCGTTTGAGAGGAAAATAACAGTTTAAGGGGGGGATTAATTGATTGATTCAGGTGTAAAGGGACGTGTGTAAAATGAAGTACGGATAATCGAGTAAAAAATTCATGCTAAAATTATTATTGTCCTTGAAAAGACTATCTCGGAAAAGGAAGAAATGAAATTATTGATTGGTTATTTTTGATTGACGAGGGGATTTATAAAACTGAAATTTATTGATGAAATTACGCGCGGAGAGTGTTAACACACACTATATGCCAGTTGATGTTGAGAACCAGACGAATAATTTGGTATGAGTACTTGGGGGAGTCGTCGATTGCCTTAAATTGACGTACCTCGGAAAACTGATAATCGACGTCATTTGAAGATATTTGAAAACATCTCAAAATTACCCTGACGATGTTAAGCCATTAGTTGTTCCAGTGACGATATTCTCGATGACAATCCATAAAATAGGTTCTCCAATTCCTCTTCCGGGTGTTAGAGCGCAGTCTAGTTTTCTTTGTGCCTGAAATACACCCTCGGATCCTGGCCGACGCTGGCATCTGTAATAACAAGCCTTGCCTCTTCCTTTTTCTCCCCCTATCGAAGCGCATTTACGTATCCACTGATTAGCCAGCCTCTCGCCTAGAACTTCTTCTCCCCCTCCCCGTTTGAGACACGAATTACAAGAAATTCTTCTCACTCTAAACTCACGATTCAAGGTAGCAAGATGAATGGATGTTTCCGAGGGTCATATCTCGTTTACTGAATGAATCGCGTGTCGGCGCTTGGGGTAGTATTGTTTTGGTTATTTTGGCAAACCTAAGACAACATCGCTCTGTTGTTTAACAAAATAAATGATTTTGTCGCGTCGTCTCGCACCCACTGTCAACCAATCTCCCCCGGTAAAACCTCTCCTTTCGTATATAAACGAGGCCGCTGTATGCGTATACACCAATCTGCTACTTAGTCCACTGTATCAAAACAAATTTCATCCAGTTTATTTGTCCGGATCAAATTTAGTCAGGCAAATCGCTCAATTTCGCCCCTCTCGAAACGCCAGACCAATGAATTTTAGGCAATTAGGACGGGAGTAAGTGTTAAGAGGTGAGGCAACTCACGAACTCGAGTTAACAATTTTTAACGCGTAAGACAATTGCTTTTTTTGCTCTCGTCAAATGATCGGTTTTCAACGGAACAAAATTGGCATCTATTTTTTTTTTTAGGCAAGTGAGGTCTATTCTGACGACTTTCGAGATATTTAGTATGGAAGAATACCCTTACCTTTAAGCGACTTCATGGCGAAATAATACTGTCGTAGTCACTCAAAATTTTATATCCGCACTGACCGAAAAAAATGCAGTCTCAATAGGCTTTACTGAGTAGTCAAATTTATTAATCGAAATTTCAAGAAATACAAATTTCAACTTTTTAATGAACAGTCATTTACATGAGATTTCCATGGATTTTATTTCTGTGAAATCATTTTAATGCTGGTGTACTCAATGAAATGGCTATCATCATTTGCGCGTGACAATAAAAATGATTAAACTTGGTCAGAATTTAGGCCCGAATTTAAATGTTGATATTAA
>JAPYZN010002092.1:0-29753 GCA_030522865.1 Psyttalia lounsburyi
CTCCAATGATTCTTGGTGTCTAGACTCCCGTTCGACGGTTTCCGAGAGATTAAAAAATCCCATGCCCCAAGCCGGACTCGAACCCGCTCCACGCGGGCTCTGCCGTCCGGCCGTGCGCCTTAACCAACTCGGCCACCGTCGTCGGTTTTTTATTTATTTAATAATAAATCCCCTCTAGAATATTCTCCCGAAATTGGAAAATTATGCGATGAAAATTTTAAAAGGTAGGACCTTCACGACTTCCAGTCATCCAGATCATGTCAGCCTAGGTCGTCACTTTAATCCCGTTTTTCTCGAAACTCTGCTTTTGAAATCCGTGCACACGATTTCTCAAAAAGTTATCAACCAATTTTCTTCAAATTTTGCACACTTTTTCAATATAATATTTTCTCGTGGCTGAGCGAAGGATTTGTTTCTATTATTATGTCACAGCGTGAAAATTTGAGTTAAAAAGGGGACCTTTGATTCACAATTCCGCCAAACATCCAAATTTTAATTTTAATTTTTTACTTCCGTTCTAGCACAAACTATAAGCATCTGCGAAAAGAAAATATTTGTTTTTTTCATTTCGGATATATTCATCACGAGTTAACCTGATTACACCGAAAGAACTCTTTTTTCAAGGATCACAGGCAATGAAGTCCCGATGGCTGCATCGTCAAAATTTTTCAATTAAAATTTGACAAAGTACTCCTCAAATATGTGTCTTTAACATGGCAAATTGTTTGAATATAAAATTTCATTGAATGTACGAACGTAAAAAATTGGAAGAATATGCTTAATCGTAGCCATCGATAACTTTTAGTAAGCAACCGACAAATTTTCCTGAAGCGGCACGATAATGTTCTTCGAGCTGCAAAAAAAAACATTTCGAAAAAAATTCCCCAACCTCTCAGTAAAATTTTTCTACCCCTCACTAAAAATTGTCTAGGCGTGTGCATAATTTTTGTTAAAGACAATAAATTGTATGCGATTGGGTAACTATCGCCGAGCATCGAAAATACAACAGGATTACCAAACGGCAATTTTGACTAAAAAAAAATTCTCTTCGCACGGTGGAATAGGGATCAAGCGCTCGACAAATTGCTATCGAATTGGGGCTTGACTGGGACTGTCGTTTGGGCTGTTGAAAATTGGTTTTGAACTAAAATAGATTGGGCTTTTTGGGTATTTTGGGAACACCCCAGGGCACCGGGTGCAAGACATTAGACCCTCAACGAATCACTGGGCACGGGACACAACAGCAGGGAAATTGGGGAAAGGATGGGACTGCACGTGCTAACGGAGGCGGCGATCTCAAGTGTCTTCTTGAAATCGTACGACCCCAGTAACTTCTTCAGATTTTTTTTGTTCATTTTTTTTTGTTCGCGACAGCACTTCCGTTTTTATTTTTATGGGGGAGGAAGACTTAACCCATTACCACTCATGTGACAGATTGTTAATGAGATTCAGCGGTTCTGTAATTTGTGAGGGCATTTTTCTGAAATTTAAGGGAGGTTTTCTGTTAATTTTGTTTATTTTTTTCAAAATCACTCTTTTTTGCTCAATTTTCGAAGAGATAAAATGGATTTGTGGTATTGAATTAGTTGTTTATATTCACAGAAAATTAAAACTTGTATTGAATTGATTTTTAATTAATCGAGCATTATCTTCTCGGATTTTTTTTCGATTTCTCTTTTGCTCTTAACTGTAATTTATTTTTTATTGTTTATAAAGCTTTATTTATGCACGAAGAGTATTTTGACCGCTCGAGGAAAATTACCGTCCTGCTTCAGTAAAATTTGTTGACTGTTTAATAAAAGTTATCTAAACTTCTCAATAAAGTTTGTTTACCCCTCACTAAAAATTGTCTAGACGTGTGCATAATTTTTGTTAAAGATAGTGAACGTCGAGAATGCTACACGATTACCACACGAATGGCAGTATTTACTAAAAAAATTCTCTCCTTGTACAATTTTATTGCCATCGTTCTAATATTTCTCTTTTACATTTTGTTTCAGACGACGATCAAGGTTTATGCCAATTGTCTGCGATCCGATATCGAGTATAAAACGCTGTCAATCACTTATAAAACAACATGTCGCGAGGTTGTAGAGAATTTGTTGAACAAGTATAGAATGCGACACCGCGATCCACGATTATTTTATTTAACGATGGAGGTGACGGTTAGAAGAGCCAACGTAAGGACTATTCTGCCACTTGACGAGGATGCAAGACCTGCAGTTTTGCAGTCGTGTCATCCGAGAGGTGATTCGAGGTGAGAAATGTGAATTAAATTTTCACGCTAAGGCCCGAGTATACCCCCAACCGAACGGTATCTAGATTGTTTTCTTTGAATTACTTTATCTACAAAGGCGTCCAATTGGAAACTCGTTTTATATAATAAATAGTTGCCCAAGGATGATAAATGTATATATAAAAATACTAAAGAAAATTAGCAACTTTTTCAAAGAGTCTTCCGGAGAAAGACTGAGAAATACTGAGAAATAATTATTGGATACAATTTAGAATAATTCATCTAAAAAATGACCAGTGTTGTCTGATTATTATTTTTCAAATTAAGGAAGTCGAATTTATTTATTATAAATTTTATACTATTTAATTCTACCAATAATATCAGCAGAATGCTTCGGAACTATAATTTTTTTCTTATTTTTTCTATCATTTTTTTCTATTAATATTAATTTTACTTTGATAATTTGTAAACGTGTTTCCCTCATTATATTCGTAATTGAAATCATCTGCAATCACATGAAATCACATTGAAATCGATTTCAGTTTGAAATTATTCTGTCACTAGTTTTGGCAGTGAATAGCCCCTCGAAATAATGAGTTTACAATTAGAAGCCTATGTCGATAAAAACTTCTAAACAAAAGCAATTGCCCACCCGGGCCTTAATACAATTGTTGGCGGTTGTTTTGTAGAGCTCATTTGAATAAATTCGATTGTCCGTTCAAGGTTTTCCCTACAAACGAGACGAGGGGGACTCGTGAAAATCTACGACAGTGCACTTATGTCCGGGGTAAGGTTCAATGAACTCTTGTGAAAAATCTTAATTGGAATTTCCTTTGAGGAATTGACTAATTTCTTCTCGGCTTTTATTGCAGTCTAAATACAAGAGCCTCTTGATCTCCGAGAGAACGACTGTCGACGAATTAATTCAGATGCTACTCAGCTGCTATAACTCTACTGAGAGGGTTGAACAATTTTCACTTTACGAAGTCAGTGAAGGTGAGGAGTATCAGAGGAAATTGCATCCCGATGATTCGCCACTTAAAGTTACGCAGAAGTGGACTAGTGTCGATAGACACCTGCGTATCAGGCGAAATCCAGATTACAACCCACACAGGAGAAAGGTAAATTGAATTCCGGATTATGGAGTTATTAAGTAACAGCATTCCAATCTGTTTGATAAATATTTACGTACGTTCTTTTGCGGATGTCACGGGTAATCGTGAATTTTGAATGACATTGAAATTTTTTTATGCAGACAATTTTATTCTAAAATGTCTCGAACCTCATTGGTTGACGAGTCGTTTCAACGCTCCAGGGCAATTATGATATAACAGCATTCCAATCTCATCGAGAACTTTTTTTTCCGTTATTTTACCGGAAATTTGAATTTAGAGAAAAAAATTTCAATTTTTCTGTTGATAATTTGATTTTACTTAAAAATTCGCTAAACCTATAGATAAAGAGATATTTTTGAACTCTAAAAGAATGACAATATGCACTTGATTGGATTAAATCCGTAAAAAATTGTACATTGCATGGAGAATATCTTTTTAGTTAAAATTACTGGTCCTTTTGTTAGTCCTGTAGAGCATTTCCGAAGTTCTGAAAAAATTCGTCAACTGCTCAGTTAAATTCAAATTCTTTGAACAAACTCAGGCACACATTCAGACAATTTTTACTGATGAATAAACAAGTTTAACTGGCAAGTTGGGAAATTGTTCCTGGAAAACTAGGTAACTTTTATCAAGGAATCGCCAAATTTTCCTGAAGCGGTGCGGTAATTTTCACTGTGTATAGTTCGATAGCCAGTAGAAAAAAAGAGTTTCACGAGTTTCCGAATTATGAGAAAACCAATCTGTATTTATCCCCTACAATTCTCTGGATTTATCCGTACTCGTTTTTTAACCGCCTTAATCGACTGTTGCAATCTCCTTTTTTTCCAGAGTATGTGGGCATCAGAGTCGACAATAAGTGCAGCCCTGTCCCGATTAAATCTCCACAACAATCATCGTCTCCATCATCTGTCTCAGCAGTCCCTAAACGATGTCAATCCCCCACCAACAGCAAGTACAAACAATTCTCACTGTATGCTCCTGCGACAGTGCCCCAAGCACAAGAGCAACAATCGTCACGTGCACAATCACACGTACAATTCAATCCAAAATCTCGGAATATCGGTATCAACAAGTCAGCAGCAGGACTGCATTACCAATGTTGTTCCACGTGTTACGAAATTATCTGGTCTAATGCCACAGAGCTTACCTTCAACGCCATTGACGTCCAAGCATCTCGCAACACCAGGATATGCGGATTACGAAAATTATCTGTACATATGATATCGTAACGAGGCCTTTATACATTTCCAGGTATCAATCTGAAACTGCCTACCAACAATTTAATTTAACGTATTTCCTAGTATAACGATTTTGCTGTGTAATTTCGCGTGGTTTATTGTCACTCGTTGCACTGGTTAACGAGAATAAGAGATCGATGGCGAAATAACTGTGTCGTTAATTGTTAAGTATATGAGACAAAAATGTACCAAAGGTAGCTGTATACTTTTCTCTTTAGGCAGCCTATTATCAAAGTGTAAAATTAATCATAAGGAGTTGATGTTTCATTATGCTCGATACGAGGAAAAATATATTTTTCAATTGAGAATTTAATTGAAAATATTATATTCAGAGGGTGAATATTCTGTATTCATTGTAATGGAATAACGTTGGGAGTTTTGAGGATTTTCTATTAGAGTGAACTTCAATCGTTTTTCTTTTCTGAAAATTGACTCTCTCAGATTTCTGAGGAAGTTAACGAGAATCATTTCCATCTGTTTTGTATTTTAAAATATACTTCTCAATTCCAGAAAAATATTCTCGGATAATATTCGATTATTTATCGCAGAGGAGAATTCACGTGAATTTGAGTGGATTTTTTTTGTTCAGTTTTTTTCTTACCAATTCACTATCTCAGTGAAAATATGTGAACAAATATTTTTTTAAATCTCGAATCAAAGGATTTTCACGAACTGATGAATTTTTCTCTGTTAGCAACTGTAACATTATTCTCTGATGTATATAAACAACGATTTTTTATTTATTCTGTGAAATTAATAGTTGAGTTCCACTATTCGAGATCAATGCGTTTATTTGAGTCAATTGAAAAAATTTGGTGACTAATTGTCGTATTAAAGTGTTCAATTTTTTATATGTAAAATTTTTATAAAACTATTTAGAGGTTTGTGAGTGAAATCACTGGATTTTCAATGGCTTTATTACTTCACAAACGCTAATAAATGGAGGAATAAATAATATGACTTGAAGCACAAAACCGAAGCTCTTTTTTTTTCTAACTACTAATTATATCCACATTTACCTCGACGAGATGTCTGCAAATAATATTTTTCCAACTGTACGAATATAATTCTTCGACGAGAGAATGTGAACAAATCCTTTTTTTCTCCTCGGATTAATTAGTTAATAACAACGATTAGTTAATTTACTGTTTGGAATCATTCGTTTAATTCTACTCTTCAAGTAATCCGTTAATTTTAGACAATTAAAGGAATTAATTGTTCAATTCACTTCAAATTAATTGTCAATTTTTTTTTTAAACAATTTAGAGAGTTCTGAGATAACTCATTGGAGTTTTATGGTTTCCTGACCCCACAAGCGTGAATAAATGGAGAAATAAATAGTACGCCTTGCCGGAAAGAAGAAACTCATTTCTTCAGGGGTAATAATTCTGTACTTGGTAGGGTCGTAAAACACTCGCCGATAGTCCAAAAATAATTCAGTGCATGCACCTGCGTTCTTGGAGAAGTAGAATAGGAAAATGTAAGAATTAAATTTACAGCAATAAGTCACGATCCCTAGAGTTTGGTTTAGTTTTTCATCGGCAAATATTCCTGAAATTTTCCTTCTTCGATTAGGTAGTCCAGGTGAGATTGATGAAGTATCGTCATGATCTCACGATAAAATGTAGAATAAATCAAATTCAAAAATTGTTTTCGGAATGTGCAATTAATTATAACTCGAAAATAATTAGAAACCTCACTTCAACCGGATTGAACCCTTATTAAATACCATTCATTTTATATTGGAATTAGAAGCCAATTTTTAAATAATATTATCGATTATCGTCAATGAAATTTTTCAATGAGTATTCAATTGTTACCAGACTTGATTTGCGAAAATATTGTGAAGTGAAATATTTTGCAAATTCTTATTCCACACGATAATATCATCAACTGTCGATTAAACCGCTCAATTGGGATTTTCTCATCGAATTTAATTGACGAAATTGGTAGGACCAATTTGGTATTTCTAAATGGATCCATATTCATTTTTAAAGAAAAATTCATTGGAATATGGTCTCAATTTGACAGAAAAGCAGTAATTTTTTTATGACAGTAAATTTCTTTTTCTGATTCAATTTCATGAGACCTCAGTAAACCATTACTATTCAATTATTATACTATTATCAAAAAATTACTTACCTCTTCAGGATATTATCAATATGATTTTGTTTTACCCAAGATAAAACAGAATATTTAAAAAGTTCCAACACAATGGCTGTTTGTCCTCCAACCATTATTATTCACATTTAATTAAGTCTTGCCCATTCGGACCATTGTACGAGTTTCGGCAATTTTTAATAATAAAAATGGAGAGCATTAAAAATATATTTTCATTGTCAAGAGCTAGGCATCAACAGATATGCTCTTGTAGAAAAATTGTTCTCTCTTATCCCCTCACACATTGAAAACCATTCGATAAGCTTTTTTGAACATTAGGATTAATTATTTATAAATGAATTAATTTAGAATAAATTCCTACCTGTTCCCTGCTGCAGTTCTTCTCACTCTAACAGTCCACTTGATGCACTTTGATCGTAAAATTTCTTCCATGCCTAGGTAAACACAAAAATAATTCAACACAACAAATGACAAGTGTCCATTGTGTTGAGTTGTCTGCAGGTTGACCTGCCATATTGAGATGAAAAATAAAATAAGAAGAAAAAATAAATAAAAATAACTAAAGGGAAAATCACTTCATCACTGGCAGTCTTAGCCCCTATCCCACGAGAAGCCATTCGATTCCGATTAAAATGAGTTATTTAGGATATAATCTCGCTCATTATCGTCGTTTAACCACGAAATTATCGTTCACTGCTCACTGAATTCGTTACTCAACGTATTTTTACGTATAGTTCTCATGTTATGTGTCTTTGTTATGATCCAACCTGAGGAATTACGCGGGAACCCGTCGACTCACCTCTACGAGCCCCGCGCACGGCCTCTGCGCATGCATGAGGTCGCCCCTCTCGCCGCTCGTCAACTGTTATCGCGCGCCGGACGCCGGGTGGAGAAACAATAACAAACAGACGACGATAGTTCAGTGTTTACAAGTGATTTTTCCCAATGAAAATGTGAGATAACGTGAGAGCAACGTTTACGTAGCAATGAGGAGCCAGTGACAGTGATATTGAGTGGACAAACATTCTCTGGCGCCTCGAAAGGGCGATATCCCAGCGAAACGTTTCGGACACGAGGCGATACGGATGTGGGATGAATTAATAGTCGAGTAATTTATGGGGTAACGATTCTCTATCGCTGTTGGGGACTCAGAGAGTGCAGAACACGGGTGAGTGCAGAATTAACCTCTTTGTATTGATTGGTCCATAGAAATAGCTCAGTATCGACTGCGGAACTTTGATCATTCTTTCAACTATTCCAGAGATTAAATTATCAGGTGCAGACAAGGTATGATGACGGGCGATTTTTGATGGATGGATGTTTTTATCTGAGGGATAAGCCGATAATAAGGCGAAAAAATTCATCTGTTTTTGGTCTGATTCCTTTGGAGGTGTTCGGTTTGGGACTTAAGGTTCGGGTGGGACTTAAGTCGGCAATTAATTTTGCTTACAATTTAATAATTAGTTTTCTTGGAATTAGTCATGGTGATTGTTGAGGTCGTGAACTATTACATTCGGTTCTTAAGTCGCGTTGGGCGGCCCAAAAGTTTTTTAAGAATTATTTGTCTCCGGCAGATAGTCCAAGTATCGTTTCATTCCAAAATGATAATTTGGCATGTTTTCGTGCGTGTGTAATTCCCCAAGGAAAAAACTGTGAAATCTGGGGAATTCTGGCGAATCTAGGGAGAAAAATATAAAAAAATTCTCGAGAAGGCGTGGCATAAATATCCACCGAATAATTTGTTGGCCTGGTCAATGATAGTGTACTGAGGAAAAAATATGATTTTGCCAGACATATTTGTTTTGCCATTCAGGAAACATTGACAAATTTTGAACAGTAGATTTTAGAAAAATTATCCATTGTCTTGAAATTGGAAATGTGTTTGCCAATGAGATATTTTTCGAAGTTGGAAGTGCCTCTGGGCCCTTCCTCTTCTACGAATCTATGACCATAATTCATCCATACATTCTACAAAGCCAGACAATTGTAGATAAATGATCAACTCTGTCAATACTGAAAAAGTGAGGATTGAAAGCCTGAATTTCTCACGTTTGCTTTAAGAAATAGTAATTATTCGAGATTTACGCACAGGCACGTAATTCCTGTTTCCCGAAAGAGTCTTCGAACTTTGCCTTCCCCCTCTCGGATCAGTACCAAGGATCACCACCTGGTCGAAATAACCAATTTTCACTTCGCTTTGGTTGAAGGAAAGGAATATACCTAGTGAATAATTACACGAAGTCACGTCCGTGTTACATGACTCGTGCAATGTATCCCAGAATACCCCCGGGGTTCTCAGAAAAACCTCACCTCTCTCTCGGGTCCATAAACAGTGAAATAAACAACTTTGGTGCAATTTTTTCACTAGAGTAAATTTTGTTATGGCGAAATATGCGAACTATTTTAAGATGATCAATAGCTTCACTTCAAAGGTTTTCAAAATTTTGATTGACAAGAAGTTAATAATTCGAATAATTAAATAATAGTAATACTTCGAATAAGAATGTTAGAGGACAAATTAACTTTCATGGACATTTTACCGCTAATTTTCAGGATGGCACTGACTTTGAGTCGGTCATAAGAGCCATAAAATTTCAAGTTTCCCGGAAAATTCAGGGAAATTCCGGAATTTTCAGTAATTTAAAGACGACAATTACTTAATGTAATTAAATGCCCAGAGGTGGATGTTCCGGTGATTTTCTAGGTCATTAACGCAAGTATGAGTCAAGAAGATGATCACATCGCTGTTAAAATATATTGTCTGCATTTTCTTGTATACTTATCGGTAATTTTTATCGCATTGAATTTTCCTTGAAATTTCAAGACATTTTGTCACTGTAAAATTTATGATTTCGTGGAAAGATGAATGAGAATTGGAAATTTTAGATTCATTGCCCCCTGAAATGAATATAGAAAATTCAGATTTTACTGAATATTCAGTGCAACTCTGCAAGTTCATTAAATTCTACTTCGAATTCAAATTCAATATCACTATCCTGAACATTTGCGGTGAATTGTTGGACAATTTTTATTTTTTTAATCAAGATCCGGCATTGCGCCATAAAAGGAAACTTGAAAAATGCTGAAATTTTGGTAAAATGTTTTCAAAGATCCTTTTTTTAATTAAGGCCTTCTGTGCGGAGGATTGGAAGATTTTGCATTTCAGCCTACCTAATCCCATGTTAACGTCGATTGAATGCCATTCCCCATAGTAATTACCCATTTTTTATTTTACCCTCTACTCGCTTATTACCCAATATTTCTCAAGAAGGCTCTCTGAAAATGTACCTAATTTTCTCTGTTTTTTTCTAATATACATTTACAATTCTCGGACATCTACTCATTACAAAAAATGAGTTTTCTAATAGACGCCTTTGTAGATACAAAAAAATCAAAACAAAAACAATATATAATAGATAACAATTAAATTAAGGCGTTAATAAGATGGTCTCTTATTAATATCGGGATGTTGAATAAAATGTTCAAGAAAAAGTTGGATTTCCAGTCTCTATGAAATTAAGAGAAAAGAAAGGAGAAAATGATCGATAATGACTCCCTTTTTTAAAAATATTCTTTGCACAAAAATTAATTATTCCTAAAGACTTAAATGTTCTCTTCACGCGTCAATCTCTCAAAAACACCAGGAAACGTCTGTTTTTTTTCCTTGGAATAATGTTGATTATTTTTGATAACTCGAATGTCTCAAACACGCCAAAGCATCAGACAAAACGAAGGACTGCGAAGGGCTGTTATCCAACAGTGGATGTCATAAAAACAATAATATAAAGCCACTCGTAATATTTAATAATTTTTTTAATCGTTTTTTTTTAGTTCTTTACGATTCAAAGGATAACATCACAGCATATCAACATCGAAACAAACGTGACAATCGTATTCTTCGACTTTCCTGCACCGATCACGTTATCATTATGTTTCATTTTATTTATCAAATCAATTTGTGGTAAAGCAATGAAGAAGAGATGAGGTAAAATCACTACATTTGGCGATTTTATTGGTTTTGCGAATGATGGAGTGAAACTTGAGTCGCTATTTTTTCACTAGTTATTAAGATATTTTAGTTAGAAAAAACATACGAAATTGAGCCAAGAATATCGAAGAATTCATTGATCACTCACGATCGTAACACTTTCCATTTTTATTTAGAGAAATGGATATAAATTAGCATCAGCCATATTCCACAAAATTGATTCTCAATTCGCCATCATCAGAATTTAAAAACAGTCACTTCATCACAACTTTTGATGTATTTCATTCAAAATTCTTATTCCCGTTGTTTTTTTAATTTTCAGTTTAGATTGAGGGATTTTTCGCTCCTGTAACAATTTTTTACTTCGTCTGGGGTTAATTCTAAGATTATGTGATAATTAGATTATCAAACTAGAGAATCTGTTATGGAGAAGACTCGATTAGCGTTGGATTTGGTTCACAAGTGGGAATAATTTACGGTCGTTGAGGGAATGTTCACGCCAGGGGACACCTTTTGTTTTTCGGAGAGCATTTTTTCAAGCACTATTTTCGCATACTCAAAGCAGAAGTTCTAGATTTTTTATAAGCACAAATTCAATTTTTTAATTCCTCACTGTCAGAATTGTTTAGAAAATTTTTAGAATATTGCAGTGAGGGTCCCTGATTTTCAGGCATTGCTTTTGAAGTAATTTTTGCGATTATTTGAAAATTACTGATAATTCTTCTGAAAATTGTTAGTAAAATCACTAGATTCAACAGTTGTTTCTCTCTCCAATTTTTTATTCTCCACTCATCAATATTCACTTTTTAATTATAAAAAAAAAGGGGAAGAAATATTTTCTCAGGTTCATATGGCAAACACAACATTAGTCACTTGCAGTAGGCAGAGTTTATTAAAAAAAAAAAGCATGAAAAAAATAGTACTTTCAAAAAGTTTTCTCCAAAAAATGAAAAAGTTTTTGTCTCCAGAGTGAAATATATAATTTAATAAAAGGGAGGGTTATTATAAAATGAACATCAATTCTATTTTCGTCACCCTCATTAAATTATCGAATTTATTCTCACTGATTTCAATCGTAGATCGTTGAATTCATCATTTGATTGTTCGAGTCTACGTAACAATGCAGCGAATATTAATAATCGTCTCAATAAATTGTCAATCGCCCGCTGATAAAATAAAAATATCAAGGATAAAAGATAATTTCATTGATTTCTATCGATACAAATCTATCCACAAGACAGCCGATCAATGCATGTAATTAATATCTCTAAATTTAATTAATTCTCTCGTAGTAAAAATCCATCACTCGCAATGCAATTGCTTTGATCCGATAATTTGAATGCACTCTAAGAATTCATTTGATAAGAATAGTAAAAAGTCGATTCTGCCCACGTAACCCCTAGTAATTTTCCAAATCTCTAATGAACTAATGAATTGCTAAAAAATTTTTATGAATTTCTCTCACGATATTTCTCACAAAAATAAATCAAAATATTCCTCAATCACTTGACTAATTTATCGCTAAATCAATGGAACTTTCAATCAGGGTTTGTTCAAATAATTATTAGACGAGACCGAAACATGGCTCATTGCTGCAGTGAAAGATGTTTGTTTGTTTTTTTTTTACTTGAAGTTGAATTATTATTATTTCTTAAATCTCATTCAATACTCTCAATTCTTACATTATTTACAATAGCTTCGATACCATACGTTTCTGATGCTAAGATTGTAACGGAGATAATTGGTTGATCTGTCATTTTCTTTTTAATTTCTCTTAAATTCAGCGATAATCGCTTATTTCCGTACAATGGTAAGGATTTTAGGTAAATCATTTTTTTTTTGCTCACAATTTTCGCAATTTTTCCACTTCTTCCTCCATTTTTTGTTTACTATTTACACGAAGTAGCGTGTGCGTATTTTTAGTTTTTATATATTTTTCATTTTCATTTCACTGAATAAAAATTGGAAAAAAAAAATTCAAATGAATTTGCTACAGTGAATTGTCCTCTAGCTGGTCGATGTTCATTTATATTCATTGGCTACACAACACGCTGTAAAAACTCTTTTTTTTTTCTTTTTTCAAATTTCGATTTACCCCAATTAACGCGACTCACCTCACTGCTGCAATCAAGTTATATATATACATATACATATCGCTCTGTTTTTAAGTATACATATATATGTATAGCGCACGCTCGCACGCACGTAAAAACGTATTTTTTAATTTATACACTCGCAATAATCGGATGTTTGATTTTTTTTTTTAATAGTTCTCTCGCTCAATGTGGAACAATAAGTCGAGTATATAGGATTTTACCAGCAACCATCGACTTTTTTTTAAAAATAAAGTCAACCAAAGCCAGAAGACACCAATCCCCCCCCCCCCCCCCCCCCCACCCCCCCACCCAACCCACCCCCCCCCCCCTCCCACCCAATCTACAATAAATGAATGAAAGAATAACTTAAAGAAGAGATAAACAAAGAGAAATAATACTCCAGAAAAAATGAAAAGAAAAACCTTTACTTTCTCTGCTCTCATAATTCTAAATAGTAAAATTGTCGCTCGCCGGTTACATTACTCAGTACAATTTGTTCATTAAATTTTCATTTGTTCGTATTCACCATCAACAGTTATCAATAATCGAGCAACTGATTAAATTTATGAATATTTTTTTAAACTCGAACCCAGCGGGTTCAGTGGGTAATCTCACTATTTGTTCCATTGAAATTTTCTCATCACTCGTCATTCTCTTACAATTACTAATGGACAAATAAGAAACATTAAGTTGCAATTGGTCGGTCACAATCGACGAAAGACACGAGAGTTCAAATGAGAGAGGTGTGACAGCATTGGTGGCATCGATCCTTTCGTCATCTTTATAGCCCAGAATTATTTTCAACTCGACGCAAATAACTATCGCCCCGGGGGGTTTTCTCTTTGATCACTTCGATATACATTACCCCCAGAAAATTTGTCGGAAATTTACGTTAATTTCCCAAATACGATTTTTCAAAAAAAAAAAAAAAAAGTTAAACAAAAAATGAAAAAAGAAGAAAAAACAAAATAGAATTCGAATGACAATATTTGTTGACCGATTTTCCACCGTTAATTTGAGTCGACATTCACAATCTCCCCTGAATTCTCACCCTCAACTTCACCAGTAAGAGAACACATTTAAATCTATCCCCACAAACTCCCCTCATCTCCAACACTTGTCATAGAAGAATTTGCTCTAATTTCAAAAATAATTCTCCCCCTGCACTTGATGAATCCGCACAAACCAATCCATAATTCAATAGTGTTTGGTCGATCTTCGGATAGAAGAAAAGTATTATTACCCTAATAATCAATAAATAGTCTCACTACTCATTCCTGTGAGCCCAGTAACAATGACAATTACCCCGGACGTAAATGAAAATATGATAAAAATAGTCCGGAGTTTAAAAAGTGCTATTATACTTCATTTACAATTCAATGAAAGATTACGTGATTTTTTTTTTCATCTTTAGGGTTTTCTTTTTCTTAATTAATTTAACGGTTTTGTTTCATCATCTCCTTTTCACTGGTTTTTATTTTTTTATTTATTATTATTATTATTTTTTCATTTTTTTTCCGTTTTTTTTTCCTTTTTCTTTTTATTGACGAATAAATGAAGGGAAGGCAAATTGCGCACTGTAATGAAATAACTTCATCATCATTAAAAACTATAGGGCGGTAGTTTTAAGGTGGGGACACCGCTGTAGCGATAAGCCCCGGGGCTCCAGCTCCTAAATGGCATTGAGCGCCCTCGAGTCTTGCTGCTGTCGTCGTCTCGATACGCTACCGTAATCCACACTACCACCTAGGTATGAATCCTCCTCAGTTCCATAATCATGATCACGTTCGCGCTCTCTCTCTCGTTCTCTCTCCCTCTCACGCTCGCGCTCCCGCTCACGTTCGCGTTCTCGCTCGCGCTCGTTGCGGTCGACTCTCTCCATCCTGGATCTCCTCGTACTACCGTGACCACCATAGGAACCAGTCCCTGTAGATCAAATTGAATGACAAAAATATCATTATTAGGGCTTTTGCGAAGAAACTATGCCCCCGGGTTCAGGTTTGATTCCGAGACTAGTGATAATTAAATCTTCGCGACAAAATAATCAATGACTAATTTTTTTTTGTCCTCAATTTTGTCAGTAATGAATTCTGTCAGACTGAATTGGTTTGCACGTAATCAGTTTTAGAGTAAATGATCAGGGATAATTGAAGATTTATGGACAATTTTAATTTTATTCTCTTCAGTGGACAATTTGAATTTCGAGGGCCGGGAAAGACTTGGAATTTAATTATAGCTTTCGCGATAAATTATTGATAAATTAAAACGATAATAATTTTTATCACAAGATTCACAATATATGTATATTTTTTTATTTAAAAAATAATAAAATAACTCTCCCCAATCGACTTGATGAGTTTTTTAAATTTTTTACTCAGCCGTTCAATGGATATTGTACAATGAAAATTTTGTTTAGTAAAATGACAAAAGGTAGTTTTCTGTTCTATCGAAATGTCAAAAACCGGCAAAAAGAACTCTTATAATTAATGCAATGAAGAATTTTTTAAAATTATTTCAAACGTCGTTTAACTAAGGTAAAAAAAAGGTAAAAAGTCATCCGCTATTGTCACTTTTTAAAGAAATTTTGTCAAAGAAATTTAATTAACGAATCAAAAAACGGATTATCCCGGGGACAATCATCGACAGGGTACACTCATTGAAAAAAATCACTTTAAAATCACATGAACATGTTTATCATATGAAGCAAAACACATCCTGTTCCTCAGGTGATGATTTACCTCGAATCCCATGGATTTCATTGGATAATTGAACGCCAATGCAAAAAGCCGTTGCTCAACCCACATATTTTTGCTCATGCAACAGCTCTAAATGAGTTAAATAATTCATAAATAATAATTCATGAGTGATGATCAACCTGATAATTATTTTCAGGCTAAAAACAATCGATATTCTTTGCTGGTCTCAGGGTATCACTAGTTGATCTAACGTTACACATGTTTATATGTGTACTAAACCGTTATTTTTGTAACGTGGACTAGTCTAGTTGACAAAAAAAGATCAATATTAGGTAAATGGAGAGCTACTCGAAGGGGGGGGGGGGGGGGGGGGGGAAAAATTTTTTGTGTGGTTGGGGGGGGGGGGGGGGGTTTCCGTTTTTTTTTTTTTTTTTTGTGGGGGGGTCGTACTTACAACGCGACCTTGCCAATAGGTGCTCGCGATCTCTCTCATAAGTTTTGGCTCAGGGGTTTTAACTAATATTATTATCCTCTCTCCCTCTATGTCTCTGGAGTCTTAGACTCCAAGTGCACAAGTGGTTAATTGGTCCACAAGTCGATATGTTTATTATTAAATTTGCTTTTCATTATTTCTTATTTCTTTCGAAGACCAAGAAGAATATAGAAGAAACGGTGGCGGGGGTTGTGACAAGGTTTACGCAATAATTTTTTTTTTCTATTTGAGGATTGCTAGTTAGATAAGTTGTTGGATCAGCCCTTTAGGCTGAGTCTCGCTGCTTTTCGGATGATCCCCGTGGCAGCGACAGCCTCGACTGCTGCACGAGGCGAATTCAAAGTTAATTAAAAAAGAAAAATTAGAAAGAGTTAGTTCAAATTTGTTCGAGATCGTTCCTAGGCCAACTGTCAATTATTCTCTTTCATAATATATGTCCACGTTATTGTGCCCTAGAATTGTCATTTAGTTTTCGTTTTAAATTCACTTGTGGGGGAGAAAGTAGTGAAATTATTATTAATATGACATACGGGATGTAAAAAATAAAACCATAACGTTAAGTCTGACAACTTCAGGTAATTATCAACAAAAATGGATTGACAATTTATATGAATAAACAGGAAAAAAATGCATAAATGAGGGGAGGGGGATTGATTGGCAGTGCGAGGAATTGTAGGACTATTTGAAAAATTGATTGATAGGGTATGGATGAGAGACAGAGAGCAAGAGGGAGAAAGATAAAGTGACTAACGCGAATAATACGAGGGGGGCCTCTCCCCACTCGCTTCACTGTGGCGGGTACAAGTGCTGGGATCCATACATTGCGGCTGAAAAGAAACACAGAGTGAGGCTACCAGGTACCCTGCGAGCACTCGAGCATATCCTCGACAGTGATATGAATAAAAAAGGAGGCTCATTTATGTTTTTTTCTGTCTCCATTTTTTTTTAATTAAAAAACGTGTCTCCAAGGACGCATCGACCACGGTGTCGAGATTCTACGACGATTTTCGATCGATCAACCACGTAATTATTAATAAATTATCGAGAATTTTTATCTAAGTAGGTACTAAGTTATTTATGATTATAGAATTATATTCAGTAGGTAGCGAAGTGAACGAGGTGAGAGAATTGCACGGAGAGCAGAATCTATTGATACGTATTTCTGAGATTTTGGGGATTATGGAGTTTATGGTTTATCCAAGTTTGTTTAAACAACTTCTGCAGACGATGTAATAATATTAAATTATTGAACATTTTTTATTAAGGACCATCTCCTCGAGATTTTTTCTTATTTTTCTCCCTAGATTCTCCAGAATTCCCCAGAGTTTACAGTTTTTTTTGCGTTTTTTCCGTGGGGAATTATATACACGAGGGAACATAAACATAATCTCTTATTAAGTGATAGTTAGGCGTGGTTAGTATCAAATACCGATAATATTATAATTATCGAAGTATAATCACAGCCTCAACTCCCGAGAGATATTGGCCGCTATAGACAATATGGCGGTTGAATTAACTTATGAAAAAAAACTAATTATTATTCCTACACACACAGCACACACTTGAGACCTAATTATCGCTTAAAAAGAGGTGATGGCGGATTGTTTCACTCCAAAATTATGATTTTTCACACTTTCTCACGTGTTTAATTCCCCAAGAAAGGAAACCGATAAAAACCTGTGAAATCTGGGATATCTAGGGAAAAAAAATAAAAATAACATCTCGAGAAGAGGAAAACTCTTCGGAATTTTTTTATAGTATCGTAGCCGCACTGAAATTTCAAGGAATTTGGGAATTAAAATAGGTCGTATGGAGATTATGTTGAGGATCATATCCCGTAGGAAATGTACGAATTTTTCATTGCATTCCTAGAGAACATCCTATGTGATATTTAATACGTGCTGTGGTTTTGAATCGTGTTCTATTGAGTTTTGAAGGCGAATAAAAAATTCTATGAACGATGTTATCTCAAATTGAATGCAAAATTAGAGGATGAAAAATTCGCATGCAACTGCTACACAGAGAAAATTTTTTCAGTAGTCATACCACAAAATCTCCAAAATTATCGAATCAAACCGATACAGAGTTTTAATTAGGTATCAGTAAAGCTCGCAATTACATTTTCTCTTCTACCCTGAGAAAACAATATAACTGAGCCAAAAATATTGTCTCTCGAAAATCAAATATACAAAATTCTTGTAGTAAAAATTCTTTTAAATTCTTGTCAGAGAAATATTTAATAGGCAAAATTATATTTAGTCTCTCAGTGCAGAGATGAATTTCTCGAGTTTAAAATTCTTCAAGTCGTTACACGCTTTCGCACATTTGTTGCTGGTTGAGTAGTCCCGGTGGTCAACACATGCAGGACACTCCCTGCGTACCGAGAGCGCATCATTTCAAGGTTGGCTTTTCTAATTTTTTTTTTCTTGGATATACTTTTTTCTGTCCCTTGACCTGGCCTATTGCGATGATTGGGCAATGGTACCCCTGCATGTATTGATTTATATTATTATTATGCAGTGTATTATTTTTGGTAATCATTAACTTGCGATTTGCGAATCACTCATAAGTCTTGTTTAGAAAAATATATTTTCGCTCTCTCTCTCCCTGTTTCAATGCAATAAATACCGTGACATGGCAACATAATCGGGTCACTATTAAAAATTGCAAAAACTGCGACTCAATACTGTAGATAGGGACGGAAGAAAAACAAAATTTGAAGTAAAAAAATTCGTATAAAATCAATGAAATTATACGTTTTTTACAATTTCTACCACGTAATTTTTAAATCTCCATTCTCTCCGTATATATGCAACAGTCTGACCTCGTCCCACACCTTCACTACTGACTAAAAAAACAAAATGCCAGTCAATGACTGGACTACAAAATAATCATCTGACAACAACGACAACACTAGTACAACACTAGTACATGGGCATTTCCAGAAAAAAAAAAAAAAAGAAACAAATGATACCGTGCATAAAACATATGCAATAAAGTACGTGTCGAGGTTACGAGAGACGTACTATCAAAACAATAAAATACATCTACCGAAAGTGCTACTTAAAATTTCAATACACCTGTCGATATCAAAATTAAAATTACTAGGGGGATTGTGGGGTGGGTGGGTTACCTCTTTTCTCATGTGCGTAGTGAGAGACGTGATGGCCACCTTGGGTTGCATTAAAGATAAACAGCGAGTGACATTAATACTACCCTATTACTCAGTCGATGATAACATGATGATAAAAAAAAATCAGTGATAACTGTGTGTGCAGATGAGAATCGAAAATCGTGTAATGAACCTCTGTGACGTGTACTTAGCTTCTTACAGGTGATTTATTATTTTTTTTTTTTATTCGATTGAATTGTAAAGAAAGAAAATAATAGAGAGATGGTCGGCACGTGAGAGAAATCAAGATGCTGAAGTCATAGAAATATAATATTAAAGTAATTCGATGCATAGACTACTAGATAACTAAATATTTTCTAGATATAATCTAAATATAATCTAAATATCGATAAACATCATTGCTAGTATTAGTGGATTGTTGAGTTTGGATAAATACCTGAGGGTACACGAGGTGCTAGAACATCACCAGCAGCTGCATCAGAGGCTGCTGCCATGGCTCGGTGTACTGGGGCCATTACTGGTGGATGTGTTGCCCTCCAGTATGCCTCCAAATACTCAGCAACATGATCGCACGCCTCGTCCAACTGATTCTCATCGAGAATAACATCAAACATCTCTGGCGGACACTGGGCCAATTTTTCAGCCGCTACCATTTGAACATTCAAGTGACGTGTTTGCGATTTGCCACGTGATTTAATCAGTCTCTGCAGTACTTTTGGCGATGAAATTTTCAGATAAACTATTATTGGTGCTAGACTTGTTTTAGCTAACTGCGATGGATGATTTATCGTGTCGCAGTCTAATACAACTAGCTGGAGCGTTCTGGCTAGTTCAAATATTCTCTCTATTTCAGCCTGTACCTCGGCTAGACAACTGCTTCTGCTCGTTGAGCGCTCCATTATCGCTCGTTTTGTTGGATTGTTCAATAGTGACTTCTTTGCTAGCGATATGTCCGCCATTACCCTGGTTATAATGATCCTGAAATTGGGAAAGTTACGGTGAGAATTATTGAGGTAGACGATATTCTCAATACATAATTTCCAAAAAACTTCTACTGACAAAAAAAGAATTCCCTACTGTGCAAGGGCTGTACTGGTCCCAGGCCAGCAATTACATTAATGCGAAAAAATGCCAGTTACGCGTGACTTGCAATAAGTGAATTTAAAACCTTTTTCAATCATCTCATATAATATGAACGTTCAAGTGAATGTACGAGACTTCCCTTTCGGTATCTCCCTTCTTGAAGTTGATTTAATTTTATTAGTATAAAAATTAGTTTAAATTAAATTCAAAAGCATGGCAAGGCATTCTTATCAAGCCCTATCAGCACTTAGTATAGCGCCGGGTTCGTGATGGAGATATCGCTGGAATAAACTCCAAAAAATCGAAAAATGTAAATTCATTATGAGATGAATATGCATGATTTCTACAACATTACGAGTTTCTTGAAAATTAAGTTATAACTTCATTTAAAATTTTAATGTTGGGAATTTGAATTCAATTTATGATCGAGTCATTCTTGAAGTGTTACATTCTGTGTGGAAATTCTGGATAAATATACGGAGAGAAAAATTCAATAAAAAATACATATTTATTTTGAAACGTATTTTTAAAGAACATTTGCCAGAATTGTCGAAACAGTCTAGAATTTTCAGCGTTAACCCCTGATAATAACTATTTCATTGAACACTCCAGAATTCAACTGATTTATCAGTGACGATATATCCACACAAGAATTTAATTTAAATGAGTGGCTATCAAACGTTACACGATTTTTTAAGCAAAATCGGTTGAATTCCAATCAAATCCGTGGGGACTCGGATCGAGAAATCAATCATGGGCAGATTCTCTAAGAGAATTATGTGCTTTTAATGGAACAAGTCATCAGACTTTTTAGGTGTATTAAATTCAACTGAACCTTATGATTAAAGTGAAATATAATCAGTCCAAAGTTCAGGACCTGATCCAGTTGAATATCCCCGATATTTATCTCTCCCTTTTGCTACAATTATTCCTTACCGTCCTTCAAATTTGTGCTTGAGGTAATCAAAAAGCGCCTTCTGCATCATATCCGTTACTTCGTAGCCCTTCAGTGATGGTCCGACCAGTACAACCGGTCTCATTGAGGGGACGACATCGTAGGGAGTTGCAGTTTCCTGTAGAAAAAAATTCCCCATTATCTACCACATACTCAAACACTTGAAAATACATAGCAAAATACAATTGATCCATATAATAAAAAATACTCACGTAGGACTGTTGAGTTGGCCATGACCCAGAGTGATTGAAAGAAAATAAAAAGAAGTGGGTTTCGTCAATTAGTTCTTAAGCGAGGGAATAAAGCATTAAAAGTGCATTGCACTGGATGTACAATCACTAATGGCATTAGATATCTGTTAGACTGTCTGAATTACCGGCTTTTTGAAGAAATTCTTTCGCTTCTCTTTGGCTGGCGGTGTCGTGAGTGTAGTCTTGCCTGGCCTGGCATTGCCCACACTGTCACTATCATCTCCTTGTGGAAATAATCAAGAACAATATAGTTCACTTAATTGAGCTATCAGACAATTGATTGATAAATTAAAGGCAATAATTAGTTATGATGAAAAATTATAGGTGCCACGCGGGGAGAGATCTAGGCAACTCTAGTGCTCCATCAATTCAGCCCTAGACGATATACGTAGAGAAATATTCAATAAAAATTACACATCCTTTTTACAATGTATGGAGTGATATGTGGCTGTAGGAAATTCAACGGAATTGTCACATAATTTACCTAAAATTTCATGAAATATATTTTCTTAAATTTACAACAGGTGATTTGCGATTGGCAAACGAACTGTGAGATCATCAATTTTTGCGGACAATCTTACTTCATATAGATAACGTTTATCATAAGGATTTTGGTTTTTATATTCCAAAGTTTTAAATCTTAAATGTTGAGGCATATATTTTTAATACTTCAAATTGACTTTGAGAATTAGGAAATCAATTTGGGAGACACATAGATTTAAATAAATCAATAGATTTCCTCTGCAGTAGGGCTAGATTTTACTATCGATTCTAAGTCTTTTTTATTTATTTATTTATAATGGATATTACCTGGTGTCGGTGGAGTTGATCCACGCGATGGCATACCACTCTCCCCCAAATTACCCGATGAACCACCTCTCGTTGAATATAAACCCTTTGTTCCTCGTGCTGCACTCGCTTGAACTCTGAGGGATTCTAATTTAACTGGCGATGGAATAAATCCAACGTCCGCACTCTCTTTCACGAGCCTGCCAATCCACCAGTTGTTGTCGTACTTCTCCTGTAATTATATATTACAGTAGCAGACTAGGCCTTTTGTCACTAGTATCATAAAGTATCGTTCGATACACAGAAAAAAATAATTTATTGCTGATGTGTGATTGCATTTTTATCCTCGTCAGCAACTCATTATTTTCTCACGTAGAAAATAAAGAGGACACATTCAGAGGAACTCATGAATTGTCATATGAATTAGAATTTTGTAATTCTGTCCCTCATTGCTACATGGACGGAATTTTTTTTATTAAAAAATTGCCGTTCCGTTTGTTAACCGAGTAGCACTTGTCATTTATACAATTGTGTAGACAATTTTTAGGGACGTGTCAATAAATTTTTCTGACAAGTTGGGGAAATTTTTTACGAAATGCTAGTTAACTTTTATTAAGGAGTCAACAAATTTTACCGAGCGGTTTGATAATGTTTATTGTCATCGAATTCTGAAGCGGTACGGTAATTTGTCCCGACCAGCCAAAATACTAGATGATTACATAACCGAACGGTAATTTCTATTGAATTTTTCTCGCCATGTACTGAGTCTTGGGAGAATAAAAGTGCTTTCAACGAAGGAGTTAGTTGGTCTCTCCCATCCCATTTTCTTCATTCGGAGAACTTTCTGTCATCTCCAACCAGTTCTTTGATCCTGAGTTTAATTGTTATTAATTTCATAAACACAATTGAACAGCGACTCAAAGCCTTCGATATCCACAAAACTATTACTAAACTAATTAAATTACATTTTTTAAATTTTATGCAGGTTTTTTTTAACTTAACCAAAACGAATTGAAGTTAACGAAATTAACTAAATTAAATTAACTATATTGATTATAGTTCATTGATTACCTTGATGTGAAGAAAGTCCCGAACGTCGAAGCTGACGGCAGAGCCGTGTACCGGTGAGTCATCGTCAACCGAGCCATCGTAACTGACATTTGTTCTGACCGCGAATGCCACAGGTTTCGTCTAAAATCAATCGAAAATTCACCATTAGCCCAGTTCTTCAGTGAAAAAAAAAAAATTAAAAGAAAAATGGTTTGAGAGATGGTGTGTTCTCGTCCATTAAAAATGAGTCGAGGAGATTTCCATTGGGAAATAACACCCACACCCCTCCACTCCGTTTCGATCCCTACAATTCCCCCGCGTGTATAACAATGAATATTTCATTACGACATTTTCCCACCTGCAGCAAACCCATCTCCAAAACAAAGGATTGGTTTAGCTCGGTCGATGACAATTCCCTTGTATTTCCAATAGCCCTTCAATAATCGTCCTCAATCACGACGTCAGGGTAAAATCAAACTTTTTCCAATACAACTCAACCGGATTTCGATTGACACGGAGAAAATGACTATTTCTATCACAAAGCCTAAATGGTTATTTTAATGACAATGTACTGGCGAAAGCGGCCTTGTACTCCGAAACGAAGCTAATGTAATATTTTTTCATTTCAATGTGTCGAAAAAGTACTTTTTCATTACGCTGTGCCGGAAAAGTAACTTTTTCGACACATTGAGATGAAAAATTTTGTTCGTAACTCGTGAAAAAAGTGGTTTTTGACTCGTGGGATTATATCCCTCGCCTTCGACTCGTGATATAAACTTCCCACTCGCCAAAAACCATTTTTTTTTCACTTGTTACGAAATATACTATTTTATCCCACTGTGACGAAAAGTGAACTTTTCGGCAGACTTCGCATATCCACTCCGCTTGCCGGCACTTTGTGATGAAAAATTTTGTTCGTAATATGTGCAAAAATTTTTTTTGGCTCTTGGAATTATAACGCTCTCCTTTAGCTTGTGATATAATCCTCCCACTGAGCAAAAACTTTTTTGCGCTTGTCACGAAATGTACTATTTTATCACAAGGCGCGAAAATGCGATTCAAGGAAATTAAGCGAGTTTTCATCTTTGCAAGTTATCAGTGACTGTCATTTTTGTTCAGTCAGTTTTCTGAAACTCACTTATATAAACGCTTGCTTTGAAACTTTTGAACGTCTCAATTTTTGCACTTGGAAAGAATCAAATTAAGACTGTCCTAGAGATATTCATTCATAGTTTCAGTTTTTACATTCAATTCTGAAAATTTCTATTTAATTTTTTTTTGACAGTTTCCAAAGTCTTGATTGTTTATAGAGTGAGTCGAAAGCGAGTGCTATAATCCCACAAGTCTAAATTTCTCATCCGTCCGGGGCCTCATGGTTAGCCTATAGATAATCACTGAAAACCATTCACCCCCGCTGTTTACGTGAATTGTTCCCGAATTTTTATTGAATATTTCTCTCCTTGCATCAACATCCTCGAACAACTCCTGAACTTTATTCCCACTGAAGAACCCAAAAATAAAAAAAAACCCCAATAATCTCACCCTGGCTTTTTGAAGCTGACTGATCGCCTGTCTCTCCTTCTCCCTCCTCAGACTCTCCTTCTCCTCGTCCAGTGACAGATCCGAGCTCGGTTGTGAGTAGTTCGAGTCAGCCGAGCCCTGCAAAACAATAAAACACCGGCCTCATTTCACCTGTCATATCAATAAAACCCGGATACATTGTTGATTCATCCGCAATCCACATTTATCCAGCCCCAGTTCCCGATGAATATCAAACGCAACTTAAAAAAAGAAAACGCGAAAAAAAACCACCCCAACGAGTTTTGAGTTTTTAATTATAATTACTTCCCAAAGAAGACTAACAAAAAAAAACGTAAAAGTGGAAAATTCTTATGGGGACGTCTGCACGTTTTGTCGAATGGGGGTGGTGGGAGGCGTCTCGGACGTCTCGAGGGTAACGGTATCCGTGGCAACGGCCTCGACTCACCCTGCTTCACCCAGAAAGTGGTTTTCCGTCACGCCGAATGCCAACACTCGACACATGCGCATAATGACAATTACTTCCTAAAATTACCGCAAGAAAAACAAAAGAAAAAAATCCGCGTGACAATGAAAAAAAAAGTATCCACTGACTCAGTACCCCCATCTCCAAGCTCTTTGATTCGAGGTATATCGATGTGGTATACACGGCCGAGCGATTGCTCACTCGGTCGCTCCCTTCATCATACCTCCAGAGCCTCCAATTAACTGTGAAATGAGTATTCAGGTCATGGGTAATCATCAAGTACACTAGTACTCTGGTATAATCCACTGGCATACGCATTAATTGGCCACTTCCTATTGTCATAAGCCATTAAAATACCTGTGTAAATAGCTTGTTGTAGCCGGAATTGTGCTGATTGTAACCTATCATCGCCGAACTAGTCAGCGATACGCAGTCAACAGTCGTCTGCGCAGCTCCCTGAGTTTTATTTATCTAATTTATCTAGTGATACTGTTAAATTATCACTCAAGTACATGCCATTGTCCACTCTTTCTAGGTAACAATGAAGATGATTTTTTTACTGACATTTGTGCGATATATTATCAGGGTGAAGTGGCTATTGTACACTCCCTCGACATTGCCCAACATATCATTCACTGATGAGAGAGCACACCTTGTATCACAGACACAAATGTACCGCATTGCGCTATTTTCGTGTACATATAAATGTATATGTTTGTTTTTATTTTTCTGATTATTTGTGCATCTGTTGTGCCCTCGTGGAGACGTTCAACTGAATTGTATCATATGTGGCCCCCTTTTGTGCTTGCAGGAGTCCACCTGAGCGCCTCCTTCTTCTACGGCATGAGGATGTGGATTTTTTTTACGCTTTCTTTTGCAGCCCATCCAAGCGTGAGTACTTATTTCATTAATTTCACTGATCAATCCACCAATGGAGTCATCATTATTGATGAATAACTTGGCTCGAGTTGACTGGGGGAAGTCAGCCGCTGCATGTCCAGAGGTCTCCACACACTCGGCCAGATCAAATAAATAAACCGAGAGTGAACGTAAATAATGAAACACACATTATTTGTTTTTCTTGTGGAAGATATCGGGATATCGGTGCGATAATACCCGGGGGAGGGGGCCAGGGGAGATAATGCACAATTCCACCCCCAGAAATTGATATGAGAGAAAAATCAAAATGTCTAGTGGAAAGTGGGTAAGATCCACTTGAAGTTGTACGTAGAGGGAGACAGATAGAAAACTGTTTGTTCGTGGGAATGGGAGATGAGTAAAACGGATAACGTTAACACAGCGCCGACGTGACACTACTACTGGGGCTGGTTGCGCAGTCGTACATGTTGCTGGATCCTCGTGCGTCGTTGATTGAATCAACGACCCCTTGTTTTGCCCCCGGCTAGATACGAGACTCGCCCTGTGTGAGGCTCACGTCGTTTCCTCGTGACTTCTTGGATTATTCTACTGCCACTCGTTATTCTCGGAGTTTCAATTTTCCTCATCAAGAATTCTCACTCTCTCCCTCTCTCTCTCTCCCACTCAAATATCCATTCTCAATTTTTGTTTACACATGACGAGTGACAGCGGTCGGATTAAATCAATTGGGTATCACTGCTGAACGTTGCTAACCGGTAGGAGTGCACGTCACGGGTGTCACAACTCGACGATCCATCGGCCCAGTGACTCATCTTTCACGGCACGTGATTTACAAATTGTTAGATTTATTTATTTATTAATTTATTTATTTATTTCAGTTATTGAGGATCGAGGATTTATGGTGATTCGTTGGGGGGGGAGCTGGTGGAGGTAATGACGGTAGGGATGACTCAGATCTGGGTGATCGCGGGAATGAGGCTTTTCGGCAACTGAAAAGCTCTCGCGGTGTACGTGGCCCTCCTCTTACCACCACCGATTACTGGATATTCAACTTTTCCCGTGTCTGCCGCGAGGTGGTAGCAGCGCGTGCAACCCCCCCCCCCCCCCCCCCCCCCCCCCCCCCCCCCCCCCCCCCCCCCCCCCCCCCCCCCCCCCCCCCCCCCCCCCCCCCCCCCCCCCTCCCTCCCCCCCCCACTCACTCACTCGCTCAATCATACATAACTCTGCACCACCTACTTCACCTCATGGTGGTCCGCCAAAAGTACAACAATTCCGTGTGTAGTCAGACGCGGTGCTGCCGGCCACTGCACCCAAATGTCTCTCACCGGTACATTTTTTTTCGTCAGTCCTTCTCGAAGATTTTTTAGGATTTTCGGCGGGGTGAGGGGCTGAGGGGGAGCGGAGGAGGCATGAAAATCATTTGACTGGTGGAGTTCAGTTTGGGGATTTGATATTCGGGGGATTTGGATTTACCTTTCGTCGGCCGAACGGCTTGTACTGACGCCCCATCGGTCGTCGCATGTGATGCGCCATTTTTTTTCCCGTCTTTGGGAAATAATTCACTCGGTTTTTATGTACACTCGGGCTCTCTTTTTTTTTTACTTTGTTTTCGGGTGTTTCGGGGTCGGAAATAATCGATTGGGAGGTTATATTTGTCACTGGGGTCAGCTGTTCATCTCCATTTTGGAGGATTATTCGTGGATTCACTGAGGTAATTGATTAGGTAATTCGTTTCAATTTTTTCTTCATGTTTTCTTGTGGGGGAGGTTTGCTTTTTACGGGATTTTATTTGGGGTTTTTTTCTCTCTCTCTCCCTTTCTATTATTATTTTTGGCACGTCACGTGGATCGGTAACGGAAGACACTTGAGCATCTCAATCAGCTGATTTTGGGGGGGAGCTTGACGGCTTTATGATGGCCTCGGTGTGGGTGAATTTTTAACGATTCAAGGGGGTTTAGTCGGGAGTTTATTTAATTTGAGGGTAAAAATTGATGTAGCTGTAATTTTTAGGCTCAACAGGCACAAGGAGTGACTTGGTACTGTCTAGCCTCTCAGCAAGAGCTGATGATTTTGGAACGCAACGCAGCCTCATCCGCTATAAATAAACTCGCGGCACTACCACGCTGCCAGCAATCGGTCCTCATCAGCCCACCTCCACTTTTTCATTCTCACTTTGCCTCGCTAACTTAAGATTGTTTTTTTTTCGTCTTTTGAGGGATTCACGTACGGGGACTTGAAGGATTACATTAGATTGACTGTGACCTTCGGGTCGAATTGTTGATCGTTACGTCGATTTTTCACAATTGATTTTTCGGAGCAATTTTGTCAATCGAAGGGAGGTTTTAATAGGCAAACTCATTGACGCACTAAACACCGCATTATCTGCCAATTTGCCAAGTTTTATTATAGTTGAGGGGAATTGTCATCAACTTAAGAGGTGGCAAATTAAAAATTCACGCATTGACGACAAGCTATACTTCAGGTATACTTAATAATGGGTGGAGACCCATTTCCGGAATTAAATGTGTGGTCGCGTGCGATAGAGTTTTCTATAAATTTTCTTTTTCACACGTGTGGTTTTTTTAGGGAAAGTTTTCTAGAAAAATTTTCATTCTCATATTACACGACATGCACGCTACACTGAAAGAATATTATATTTCGTAACGAGCATAAAAACTACTGTTTTCACGAGTTATGAACTAGTATATTTCGTAACAAGTGAAAAAAAATGGTTTCTGGCGAGTGGGAGGTCTATACCACGAGCCGAAGGCGAGGGATATAATCCCACGAGTCAAAAACCACTTTTTTCACGAGTTACGAACATAATTTTTCACCTCAATGTGTCGAAATAGTATATTTCTCACCTAGGGAGGAAAAGTAGACAAGTCGTCCTCACGTGCAAAATTACAGCCCGAGCCGAAGGCGAGGGTTGTAAGCATGCGGGAATGCTTGTCTGATTTTCCTCCCGAGGGTTGAATACGATTTTTCTGCCGAAATGGACGAACAAACATTTTTCATCACGCTGTGTCGAAAAAGTACCTTTTCAGTCACTCTCCGCTTCGCGTAGAATGACTGAAGCCGAAGGCGAGTGATATAATCTCACAAGTCAAAAACCACTTTTTCGTCCCTGGCGTCCGAAAATCCGCGATTCTAACCTCACTCCGTTCGGTTAGATCGCGGTTTTCGGGGCCAGAGAGGAAAAATATTATACGTCACTCGGCGATAAAAGTATTATCTGACTCATGTGATTATAATCCGCCTTCGGCTCGGATTATAAAGCTACATTCGTCAGATAATACTTTCATCGCCTGGTGACATAATGTACTATTTTGGAATACCTGCCCAAAAAGTTCACTTTTTGGTACCGTTTTTCGTGCGTAAAGTGATACTTTTCCGCACAGTGTGCGTAAAAGTCAGAAATCGTGCGTAAAGCTTCGCTTTACGCACTCGACTTTCACTTTACACACGATCTTGACTTTTCCGCACTCCGCACACAAAAAAACCACTTTGCCCTCAAATCTCCCCCCAAAGCGAATTTTGGCAGGTATTGCAAAAAATTAGGTGTGCAACACGTGCGTATCGCCTTTTTCGCCTCGTGCAAGCGATGCACAACTCGTGCGAAAAA
>JAPYZN010002093.1:0-13128 GCA_030522865.1 Psyttalia lounsburyi
TCTTTAAAAATCTAAAACGGTAAATAAATCGAGCAAAAAATTACGATTAAAAAATCTAATAACATTTTGCAGCTATTCTTCATAGTTTTCAAAATTCTTTAAAATTTGTGTGACTGCTGAGCTACTTTAAATATCTGCGCTATGTGCCGTATTTGCCTAAGATTTTTTTAGTCATTGGTTTCACTGTATTTTATTCCTTATTTGTTATAATCCTTCAATAATTGGATTACTCATTCGAAAACAAAACCCGCAAGAGCTCGAAGAAAAAAAATGTGTTTATTTAATTTCATCAAAGACCGGCGGTAATGGGGCGACTTGTCGCTCCAGCGGAGAACCAGGTTAAGCAGCGTCGTATTAGGTTAGTACTTGGATGGGTGACCTCTGTTCGACTGGGGTTTTAGACAGGCTAAGGAGTTGGCATTTAATCGAGTATATACTCCGATATCACTAAGGAAAATACGAATAAAACAATAACTTCCTTATCGGGAAGTTAATAGAATAATTTCACCAAATTAGCTCCAGCAGCAAATGCTTCTAGAAAATTGCCGCATCGTCTGCATACATAAAAAAATTCACTTTTCGAAAGATGGATTAACCATCTTAAACTCAGAAATGACGCGTAAATTCTCTATCAAGTTACTTGATCTGTACTCCAATCAGGACCGATAGTCGCACTTTTAACAGTATCCCACGGACGCGTTTCTACATTTCATAATTTTCGATACTTTAATCCTTTCTTTATCTACTGCAACATCCAAAATTATTATACCGCGAATCCGCAGGCGAAGATAATCATCTCCCTTTCCGTGTATATGTAACGGTTCGTTTCGCTGTTGTACGCGTGCAATATCTGAATTTCCATTAATCTTTAATTACCCCAACTGCCGGCACACAAGAGTAAGTTTCCCACAAAATATTATTTTTACTTATTCTTTCCCCTACCTATTATACCCAACGAGTGTATCTCATGTAGGAAGCACTTTCACGCTCTTCAAGGAAGTTTCTCAGAGGGCTTGAAGTGAACTTTTATCTGGAGTGCAACGTCTGCCCATTGCATAAAAGAGGAAGAAGGGGGCATTGTAGCGTCGTATGAAATGGGATATATTTTTTCAATGCGGAAACGAGGGGTAAAGATAGGTAGAAGAAGAGGGGAAAAAATTAGGGGCGAAGAAGTTTGTTATTTTCGAGGTATTTGAGTTTTCTGACCCTGACGATGTTGACTTGTTACAGATTGGACGGAGGAGGCAGTGGCCAAGGCAGAAATATTGCGGCTAATTTACCAGGGACGTTTTCTACACAGCAATGTCACGCTCGGTGCGCTTGGTCTTCCTTTCGGAAAAACAACAGTTATGCATCTGGTACCACGGGAGAACCTGCCCGAGCCTAATTCCCAAGGTATATTTATTATAACTTTGGTATGAATTCTCCAATTAAATCAGTCTATTCACTTCCCAGGTATACTTCCCCATGGCGAATACATGCACGTCCCTCAAGATCAGTATTAAACTATTGGTCATATTTTTACAAAGTTCTTGTTATCTCTGTGAGCTCCTCAGCCGTCCTTCACCCAAATCCTTCAACAAATCCATTGATAAATATCAATCTATCTCAATTGAATAACATTAATTTAGTGGCAGAATGATAAGTGAAGATAAGATTGAAGCAAAGATAGAGGTATGAGGGCAGTTTTATTACATTGTTCTATTACAGATGTATGGGAAAAGGAGAAATTCTGAGCAAAACGAAAAGTAAACGTCAAAAAATGTTGTTTGTGCAATTTTTTATGAACTACAACATAGTCTTTTGATATTCATTAATAATTAAGTAGCCTCAGAGATATCTGTAATTAATCTGCATTAACTTAATATTGGAATATGGGAAAAATCAACTGAATAATTTGGACGACTCCAGTTAATATTTCTTTGAAAATAAACTTTATTTGGCACGAGGAAGGCACGACTGTTCACCAAGACAGTGGTCGAAAGACTAAACTATAATAAAAATGAACGACCCTTACTGACAAACTCAAGGAAAAATTCATGACACTAGACTAGTGACAGGACAGAACGTTCCTTCAAATTTGGACACATGTCTCGGATTAAACCGCTCTCGAGTTTGCAGTACAACCGCTCATAAATGAGCCCTTTCCCAGAAATTGTTTTTCCCCAATGTCATAAATATTTGTCGAATAGTTTTTGGAAAGCTGTGAAGATATTCTCGCATATTCCAACACTTAATTAAAATGCCAATCCTCAAAAATGAGGAAATTTTGACAAGAATATAGAGGTTTTTTTGTAAACAATTTCCGGCACTGCAAAAATAGCTACCTCCAGGTTTGCGATAAAACCAATTATTTCATATTGCTCTCTAA
The DNA here is from genome assembly GCA_030522865.1 of Psyttalia lounsburyi. NCBI lineage: Eukaryota > Metazoa > Arthropoda > Insecta > Hymenoptera > Braconidae > Psyttalia > Psyttalia lounsburyi. Next base: position 2,372 of record JAPYZN010002093.1, read on the forward strand.
ACTGAACCATTTTATAGCTAATTGAAAAATAATTGACACAACGATCTGCATGGCATATAAATTGCCCTCTTTCTGTTTTTAAAACTCTTGTTTTTCGCAAATATTTATTGCTGGCTTTTTTTCTAAATAATTTCTCGAGTGGAAATGTTATATTAGGAAACAATTGAAAAAGAACTAGCCGTTCTCACTATCGATTTAATCATCCCGGTCTCAACTGTACAATTTATTCAGTAGAAATTTCTTGTAAATTTTATATTGAGAATATTCCCGAATCCCATCCCTACCTCATCCAAATCCTGTCCAATAGTATCCTGTGGCATCACAAGAATGTGGAACGTTATATAAATTCCCTTCTTTGATGCGAAAAGAACCCTCACACTCGTGAGGACGTTCCTTTTTTCATGTAGATCGTACCTCATCTTGACACCGATGATAAAAAAAAACAGTCTGCGCTAGAAGCACGCAACAAAGTGCCTTTTTCTCAGTTATATCATAAAAGTGTTGGCTACATTCGTTACATCTTTCTTTGAGTTTTTTGTTAAATTTCCAAATTTTACTCGATAAAGACTCAGAAACTAAAAATAACTTTCCGAAAGTTAATCTTTCGATACCATTTCTAAAGCAATTCTTCATCAGGTCAGATTTTCATAGTTTTTTTTTATAAATACAAACAAAACAAATGAACAAGAAATAGTGACGTACCTCCTTCGCAATGCTTAAAGTATTCTACAAAAAAGGTCCATTGAAGTTTTTGAAACTGTAAGCTTCATAAAATCCTCCACAAGTTCCTTTAGTACGAGATTGAAAACATATTAAAATGTTTTTACGAAGGGAAAAGGTCTCGGTTCGATCCCTCCTAATACTCCAAAAAGCCATCAATTTTCCCTCAAAACGTCGAAAAACTTCTGTACTTCATAAAATATTAATCCAGTTGTATCGGACTTATTCTCTCCTACCCTCTGCGAAATCGATAATTCTAACCCAACAAATCCAATGTGTTTCAGATCAGAGACAAAAGAGTAAAGGGGGTGGTAGTAGTTGCTGCTCAGCATCCTGCTGCATACTCTAAACATTGGCCGCCTTGGATTACTACGAGATCATAATTAATACACGTGACACAATGTGAAATCCAAGCTGGGCCACGGTTTCTAAGATTTTATGGCTGATGTATAATCGTTAGTGGCTGAGAGCTTATGAGCAGTGTAGCTGAGTAACAATAAAAATCTAGCATTTCTACTGGATTTCACCAGTACTCTGGTCAACGTGGCGGGGGAAAACCATGAAAATTAATTGTATTAATGAGAGCAACGTGAGATGGAAGTTGAACCAATGCATATTTTCTACTAGACGTTAGTTTTATTGTTGAATAAACGTTTTATGCTGTTCAATACGCCGTCGAGTTGCGTTATCACAATTTAAAAGAAAGCTATGATCATTGTCATATCGATAATCTAATGATAATAGAAGGGAGACTAGCGTCAGAGCCAAACTTCGAATATAAATGTGCCTCAGCACATGTCAAATCGACGAATCGCCCCTTCTGACCCAATGAGGGAAATGCTTCGCCACCTATGACTCATAGTTTTCAATAATTGATGAACTATATAGCCCCGGAATAATGAAAGAAAGCGGGAAAAACATACATTACATGAATTGGTCATCAGAGTACATCCGAGCCCTGCTCATCCCTGCTTTAAAAAGCATCACTGAGTGCCGCTAGACGCGCCATGAGTGCATTAATACGTTTCAAATGCCTTTTGTAATGCAAAAGTTCATTGGCCTCTTGGTGTATGACTGCGGCGTACCAATAAAGTTCACCGAGATAATTTTAATGATGGAAACAAATAAATTTCATTACCAAACAACAACAGCACATGAAAGGGATAATAAATTAATATTATGTAGTATTCATTGTTCCTCCTCTTTCTCCCCGCCTCGCACAGAAATGCTCTCTGAATAATAAAACTAACAAGACAAAGGGAAAAAACGTTACAGCTCATGAAAGAGAAAACAAAATGCTACAGTGCTTAAAGTCTCAATCACTATCCAACTATCGCAGCGTTATTATAATTATTGTAGACCGGAATATGTGTGTGAGACTGTGACAAATAAATGATTGATTAAGTAAAACAATTCAGAAATAAAAATGATTTGAAAAAAAAAACGGAAAAAAATGGCAAAAAAAATCGAGTGTATGTGGTTTGAACGAGATTGATGAAAAAGAATAAATTTATGTTGTGATATGCAGGTAGTAAATATTATATACATACTATTATTAAAATTATATATAAATATATATATGAATATATTAAAATTGGTGAGATACGTTGACACGCAGTTGAACTCTCATACTGTAGACTTTATTATCATGAATTTAGAGAAAGAAAAATGAAAACAAAAATTAAGTAATATTACAACGCCACTTTGAGAGTTTAGTAATTCAAGTGTAAAAGAGATGGAAAAACAAATTACTGAGGAAATGGACATTGGATCTCTTACGGTAGTTATGATTAAATCAAATCTCAAATATATTCCCTGTTAGCTCCTTTTCCTCCCCTATCGCCGCCAATCCTTCCCACGAGAAGCTAAAGAAGAAAAATCGATAAAGAAAAATGAAATTTTTAATGAATTATCCCCGTCCAAATTTTTTCATAATTGGGCCTAGAATGGGAAAATAAAGATGGAAAATGTATGTCCTTAGTCCCAGTTGATACACAAACGCTACGGGTGAAAACAAAGCATTCGTAGGTAAAACGTTTGTTAGATAATTAACGCCCAAAAAAATGATAACAAAGAAATGGAATTAAAAGAACCGTTATGATATGTTTTAGCTTATTCTACACATACTCTAACTATTACTAACTGTACTGTACTATATCTCTTACATACATAACGAAAAAAACAAGCAAAATATGTATATATTACTGTCCTCGTGTAGTGTAATTTCATCGAGAACAATTCGACAATTAAGTTTTTTTAATTTATTACTTATGATTTTTCGTTCCTCCCACTCGTCCTTGATATAAAATTTTCATCAGTTACCTTGTTCCCCATTTACGTTTAAACAAAAACTATATAAACCATTTAATTTGAATAAATGAATCGTTACTTCTTCTCATTTCTTTGGAATAAATGAATCGTGATCTTTGGCCTTCAACACATATCAGCAACATTTTATTCGTTTTCACCCTGCGATTCAAATGCGCAAAGTATTATTGAAGACCACTCAAAGATACAGTTCACGATTTCTCTATTGATATACGATAAAAACTCCTATATGAATGCTTAAAAGCTCTTATAAGATGATAATAATAATAATAAACAAAGAAACTTCAATTCCGAGTTATTTCTTTACTAAAAACAAATAATTGCTTGCACATACTTCAACAATTCTTGTTAACAAAGAATAAATCATTGGATCTGTATTGAGAAATCTTTTCATACTTCCATGCCTCATTGTTCACGTTCACTAACACATAATTTGCAAGTTGGATATCTTCTTTTGTTGATTGTGTTCACTCGCCTATCTTTTTAAGTTGCTCATGAAGAAGAGAAATACAACCCGCAAAAAAATGTTTCCATGAATGAAATGCTTTGAGATAACATCGCTGATGAGTCAAGCAAAAGTGGCGTATTTGTGTTTCTTCTAAACTACTGCTTTCATAGGAGGAAAATTGATGCGTTTAACCGCGTGTTTGTAGAATGGAGTCAACAAGGTATGAGAATGAAAGAGTTTCATCACCTCGGAAAGAATCATTGTATAGTGATAGGTTTCATTGGTCTGTTCGGTATCAATTATAAGTAGATTCTCTTTCTTTCGGAAGTACGAGAGATGTTTTATGACAATATTCAATTGAATTATCTGGGCTGAAACATAATGATTTATATACAGCTTCAATGATCTCTGCGCGATTGTAGCTGTTCATTAACGAAGGAGCGACACAAATATAGTACATTTTTCAATGTAATTAAATAACTGCATATTCTTCTTAAAAGAAAAAGACAAAAGACAAGTGCGACGAGCATTTTATATTTTTTATTAAAAAACATCTGCGAAAATATGAGCACTCATTGCATTAAGATCATTATCGACATAATTAGGAGAGCTATTCTGTTGTTAATTTTCTCATTGTCGAGATAATTGATCTGACGGACGTAATGGATTTAAAACTGAATGTATTTGATCAATGATGACTCAAAGAAAATCACAACGAAGTTTATTCGAGAGTGTTTGTATATCAAAAATAATATCACAATTTTCGGGGATATATTGCTTTATAAAAATGAGTTGTACATGTGATACTTTTGAATATATTTAAAATTATCATTTCGATCAATATCAACATCTGCCAGGCACCAGCCAAAAAGATGTACCAACAGTCTGAGCAGTTGGTCATAAGCAGACGTACAAGTTATTTATTTTCACTCGTTTGCGGTCAGTCAACATTCCTGTAATCGATGGATGTAAATGGCTAACTTTTCCTTAATTACAGAAGTTTCGTAATCCATAAAGAGTCCACAACATTTTCATTAATTTATTCGACACTATGCTAACGTTAAACAACTCGTTGAAAGAACAAATTAACACACCATAGCCAAATTCAATCGATAAATTCGTTATTAGATAGAATTAAAGGAAATTGTACAAAATAATTCAATTTATTATTACATTACCAATGAGATGATTCTGTAATGATATATCGTGTCACAAGAATTAATATCGATTTTAATGGGATCCTGGATCACTCGGCGTCATTGATTGTAATTCAATATAATTGTTAAATAAAAAGGATTTTAGATCATTAATAAAGAGGAAGAAAAATCTCGATTGTAAATTTTTAGTTTAATCCATCAAACATCATCTTAATCTGTATTTAATTCTCTTCTATTACGATTTGCAGGAATTATTAAAAACGTAGGAGAAGATCTGGCCGTCCTGTTAGCGTAATCTTTCAGAGTATTTAAAAAAAAACAAGAACAATTCACACCTGCAGTTTGGTGGGAACGAACTATATCCATAACTTTGTTCATATCGCGGCAATATTTTGAGAAAACGTGGGAGAGGACGCAATAATTATCAGCCTCATTAATAATTTATTGAAACGAAAGTAACAAAGGAACATTCTTTCAAAAAAAAAAAAAAAGAGCAATAGAACTTGCTTCATCGGTTTATATCAAATCTCTCTTAAAAAACAATGAACCGAGTGGATAATTCTCTGATTACGCTAAAATGAGTGCATTCGCATGGGCCGTTGAACAATATAAATCAAGTATTGTGTGTTCATTTTCAAACTCGAAACATAAAGCAGAAAAAAATCATTGGATATTAGAGCTTCCCGAAAGTAATGCCAAAATGCTCATCCATAAATTACGGCTTTAATCATATGATAATATCTGATAATAACCGAGGATTATTCATATTTTTTCTCCTAACAATTCAAATTTTTTTTAGATTTGTCATTGGTATATGTAGTGTGGCCTACATTCTATCCCTTTTGAGTCTAAATCTAGATATCCATAACTATTGCATATGTGTAGAGAAGGAATACTTATAAATGTATCATGAAAAATTATCCATAAAAGTTACTACTCGAGGCATGATAACCATTAAAGCGAGAGCGAATGAATGAAGTCAGTGCGGAAACTTAATTGATTGATTGAAAATAAAATTGTCCATGGTGAACCCCATTACCGAGTACAGAGATTATATAGTAATATAATAAAGATCACATCAACCACGAAACTATTAATTTCTACCAGCAATGTAACTAAGTATTACTAATTTCGAATTAAGTTGTCGAATGATTTTTCTTTAAATGAGATTATTCAGAGGTAATGTCTAGTTTTCTGACCACTGAATCTTACGATTTTTAAATCGGAAATTATGATTCGATGGAGGTGAAAATATGTCACACTTTCATTTTCCAAGCCTCAATGTTTGCGTATGTAATAACTAAAAACACACACCTACGTATTTGTGTTTCATCGCTATTAGCACTTAGGCAATATTCATCTGTACATAGAAATTAATTAATATTTCAAAAAATGAAAAACTGATTAGTAAGTGTTTTAGATTCATTTCAAAAGAAAAAGACTACCACTAACTGGATAAAAAGATACTGGTATATATTATTATATATATCTGCAAGTTTGTTATTATTTCAGTAATGGGTATAAACTTTGATTCGTTATATTTGGACACAAGAATGATGAATTGATGAAAAAATGTGAAAGTGAAAGACAGGCCAATAAAGAAAAAAAGACCTTATGAAAAGAGAACATATTTTTTTGCGGGATAGATTTCATACTCTCAACTCATTCATGACCTCATAAGAACTTTTAAGAATCCAAATAGACATAATTAAAATTAATCAATTAAAGAAATTAATTAAATTTGTCAATGAATTAATTAAGTAATTCATTGATATAAATACCAAATTTGAAAGCGGGAAAAAATTAGTTCCTTACAATAATGATTAATAAAACAAATACTGTGTCCTGTTATAACGAATACCAATGTCTAATTTTGCGCAGAAATGATTACCCAAGACAAAACAGGAAAATTATTTAAAAAATAATAATAATGTGCTTACGTTGTACACCTCATTTGTAAATATTAGATCGTATTTTTGTCTTTAATGTAAAATCAACGAGAATTTTAACTGCAAAATGAAAAAAAAACTAATGGCTTAGGTATTAGTATAAAAAAAATAAAGTTAAAAACCTGATGGAATCATCGCTGACTTTATTTATTTTAATTTTTATTATTGGCAAGTACTGAGTCAGGGGAGAGGTTTATTTTAAACGTTTTGATTGTTCATTAATTCTGCATGCTACTGAATATCAAATCAAAGTAACTAAGTAATAATTTGAATCTGTGAATCCACAAAGTATACAAGTGATATACTGTTGAGTGAAGTTCTTTTGATACTAGACAATATTACAAAGTTATCAGATCAAATTTTTGAAAATGTTATTCTACTAGCAAAATGTTAAATCGATACAAACAATATTTTACCTATCGTTTCGGAAAGTCGGGAAAATTACGGCGGTCATCTTTGGAGTCGATTCACATAAAAATTTCATTTTCCAAAAAAATGTCGACTTATACGATTTTACCTTCGGATTTTATTTCAAATATTGAAGTCACGTCATCATTTTGCCTAATCTCTTTCGATTTGAAGAGACACTCAAAATTGTAGATGGAGATCTTTTGAATCAATTTATTATCAATCATTATATATGGTTAGAAAATTGGTTAATTTTCAGAAAAGCGACTCAAATATGACTTGCAAGAGAAAACTCAAGACCTTGAATTTGATACAAAATCTCATTAAATACCCAATATTTGAGTGGGAGGAGTTCTCAACCAAAAATTAACATTTAGAACCAGAATGAAGTGAATTATTAATATCAGAAGTGATAAATAGTGAATCACTCCGACACGTTCTATAAGATTGTCCTTTCTCCAACATTCCTCCAAATAAATATATTCTCCAGCATTTTCAAGCAGCAATGCCTTATGGTCATTTCGCTTCCAGGAATTATCCAGATAAAGTGCCACTGAGCCACCTCTTTTTATTCAACGACTTGGCTCTTAAAAATCAGTTCTGGCTGATCAATGATTACAGATTAATTATTATATATATTAAACCTGAATAACTTATTAATACTTGTAATACTCGTCATGAAAAATACCTGTTATCTGGCTATTGCCTCAGACAGTAGAGCTGTAGATGACGTTTGACTAATGATTGATTTATCGCTCCTCCAACTCTATTCTCTATGGCACCTCCTCTTCAATTTTCATTAATTTTATTGTATGGAATTATTTATTTCATCTTAAATTGTCGAGTGAGTTTCTCTGCATCGAAAGAAGAAATTACTTTGAATAAAGAGCATTTACTCTCTTGCCGATTGGCAAGATTCCTTAAAGAATCGGGAGTTTTGATTCTCTTGTCAATTAAAAAAAAATCTTAAAATGTTCTGAAAAATAATCTTATTTTCATACTGACGAAAAAAAGACCTTCAAGGGAATGTAATTCTTTACAATATGAACAAACAGAGAGTGTGATTCGCCTGTTCCGGGTATTTTCAGTATTTTCAAGGCTAAAAATGATTCCGGCAATTCATGCCGTTTGCGTTGTATTGAAAATATGTTTTCGGTTCAAGACTTCGATTACGTGTTATTCCTCAAAGTTTATGTTAAACTTATAATTAATTGTTTGAATACCCGAATTAATAATGAAAGTGTGGTAATCAGCAAGTGTAGCCGCTCCTCTAAATTTTCCTGTGAAACTGAATTAATTCACTTCTTAGTAAACTAAGTAAAATCCACATTAAAATCGAGTCAGCTTCAATTAGGTGAATAGCTTGATAAATGAGAAATGAGCACCATTGTATAGCATTGTGCATCTTCTGGGGTTCACTCCAGCCGCGTCCCGTTGCGCACCCTGGGTAACACCAGGTGCTGGGGAGGTTTGTTTATACCTTACCGCACGTTGATTTGTAGTTATTCGAACTTATATAAAGTTATATAATTTTACACGCTCACTAGGGAAGGCGAGGGGAAGGTTCCGTACACACACCCAAGCATACTGAATTTCAAATGTTTATGTCTTGATACGAACAAATCATTAAAAGGAACCGATTTCCGACCCTAAAAATATCGTTTCCTACAATATACAAGCAAAAATATAACAACTTCACTTCAGTTTTCAACGAATAAATTAGGATGTTGGTATAATAACGGGCTACCGAGAGTGTTTATTGCGAAATTTGAACAAGAATTCCTCAGTTGGAGATGACGAATATTCAAATCAGGAAAAAATAAATTCCTACAATCAATTGAACATTATAAATCTATAGGAAGACCACAGATTAATACTGGGAATTTTCTCAGGAGAAAAGTATGTTATTCTTTTGAGTGATGGTTTCCCTCTGTATGAAGACAAAATTATTTATGAGAAGATTTACGACTTTACAAATTGACAAAAGAATAATTTCTTGGATCAAGTAAATTGTATGTGTCAAAAGTATTTTTTTCTTCCAATGCAGCTATTGATTTTATTGTAAAAATCATTCTATCCGTGTTAAATCCAGTTCCCATAGGGAGGCAGTCAATAAATAAATAAATAATGTCAATATCGAAATTATTTCAAATTTCCATCAAAAAATGTAATCAGCGTAGAATCAATTTTCATATTGAGCGTATCAATTAACAATTTTTTAAATGGAAAGTATTCACGTAAAAATAACTTTATTTGCACGCAGTGTTTTCCTTTCATTTCGTATTAAACGTATCGTTCGTAAAACCAATAATTACATCCGCAGAATAAAATCACATGAGAGTGGAATTCTTTCCGAAATCGTTTTTCGTCAATATTTGAACAATTATTTCAATGTTGAAATTGTCAATTGTCACTTACGGATAAGTCAACTGATCTCTCAATTAATAGCGGATGAGCAAAAATGTCCACGGTTGATTTTTTTTCAATGTTCACGATTCAGAATTTTTTTTTATTTATTACCAATTAAAAGAATTTAAATTATGAACCGCCAAAAGTCCATTTCCTGTACTCCTGTAGTTGCTAGGGCGACGTAGGTCGATTTTTAAGGCTTTTTCGAGAACAGAAGGAGATAGCTCACCAATCCTGAGTCCACTCGATTTATGAAAAAATGGTAAAAAAGTCCATCTCCTCCATTCCTGTAACCGCTCGAGCGAAAATCATATCCAAAGACTCTCCTTCTAAGAGGCTAAGACTCTATATGCCTGTAACTGGCCGGTTCCGAGTGACCAGAAAATTATAAAATTGAAATTCTGCAGCTTCTAAATAACCAGATCTACAAGCAATTTTCTCATTAATCGACTGCCCAGTCAAAAGATTATTTTTTAGTTTCTGAGGAATCCTCAAGAAACTCAAGTTAACTCAAAGTAATGAATTAATTTATCTTTTTTTTAGCCCTAGTGGCTACAGAATCCTAGACAATGGATTTCAGGGTGGTAATCGGTTTATAATAAAACTAAAATTTTCTTAAAAATCCAAAAATGCCGTCCATTTCTCTCTCTTATCTCTATCGTCTTTAATTTATCCAAAGAAATTGCATCAATATTTCTATTTCGACTATGTTGTGCTATGCAATTCACACTTTACAAGTTATACGCATGTGTTTGCTTACCATCTAAGGATTTTGGGCTCGGAAGTCGATTATTTGGAAAAACGGAAATTCATTGCCTCCTGAGGCCAGTCTTCTTGAATTTTTTATGTTTATTTTGTTTCCCCAGAATTCCCTAGAGAATTCTCTAGATTACACCCACTAGAAAACACGGAAAATTATGATTTTTCAATTCAATCATATGAAGCATCATAATCTCTTACTTGACGATAATTAGGTCTGAAGTGTGTGCTGTGTGTGTGGAAATAATAATTAGTGTTTTTTTTTCATAAGTAGAAGTCGACCGCCATATTGCTTACACCAACCACAATATCTAGGGAATTCAGGGCGTGATTATACGTCGATAATTATATTCTTATCGTCATGTTATACTGATCACACCTAATTATCGTCAAGCAAGAGATTATGATGCTTAATTTGATTGAAAAATTATCATATTTCATTGAGATAAAAATTTTTATTCGTGCCACGTGTAAAAAATGTTTTTTCATCACGCTGTGTCGGAAATAGTACATTATGTCACCAGGCGATGAAAGTATTATCTGACGAATGTGGCTTTATAATCCGAGCCGAAGGCGAGG
>JAPYZN010002094.1:0-25493 GCA_030522865.1 Psyttalia lounsburyi
CTCCGCCAGGCGGTTAACTTTGACGTGTCAGGCAGATGAGTAATTTTTACGGAACAGAAGGTAAAATTTAACGTGGCAATTGCGTACTTTCTGTGAAATATCAACTTCGCTGGCAGATTACGTGACTAGTTCCGTAATTTTTATTGGATATTTCTTTCCGTGTGATATCGTAATTTTTCAGGAGATTCCCATAAAAATTATGAGATGATGAACAAATTATACTGAGCATTCAGCAATTTTTTGTTCGAACGTGTAAGACTTTTATTGAGCAGCCAGCAGATTGTGCCAATCGGTTAGGTAATTTTTACTGAAAATTTCTCACCCGCGTACGTACCTTGCGCTCGGTTTTGCACACCCGCGGGATACTTAGAATTGCGAATGCGCCTATGGGGTAATTGCTAGGAGGCATAAGATTCAAGGCGGGTAAGAGGTACGGCCGGCTCGTCGGTCAAACGCACGCGGTATTCCAGTAATGGAGGCTTATCGTTTTGCCGGCTACCGCGCGGGCGATTCTCGAGAAAATAAAATGAATAAAGATGAAAGGAAAAAAAATATAATCATTGACAGAGCGATAAAAAGACAGAGGTAAAGTGACTTTGCTTCTAGCACAAGTTGGGTTATTAATTCGCCACTTACTTCGAATACTTGGCTACTTATTTCGACGATGCCATTGCCGGATTAGACTTGTTTATTATCTGTCTGGTTAGAGAAACACTGAATTCTAGCGTATTCTGTTTTCCATCGTTTTCCCTCTTTCTCGGGCTTTTATTGCGACTAGGGAGGCTCACGTTTCCGATCGAAGCGAGAATTGTTGTAAATGAATTCCACCGGGCGTACCTCAATTTTTAAGAATGTCTACTGTCTAATTATATAGGGAATAAATGAAGCGGCGGATCATTAATTTGCGAAAAATATCACAAAAATAGAAATAGAAAAAAGTGTCCTCAAGACGTTCTAAATAAATTAGCATCTGCCATTTGTTTGTTTGATCGTTGGGGATTTTCCATTGTCGCCGGGGATATTCCAATGGATAATCGATTTTCCGGGGAATTCCGGGACTATCGGGAGTCTATCGGCGACATAAATTGCGATCGTGTGAATCGATAAACCGGAAATCCCACGATCGAAATCGAATTCAAAGTGCAGGGACACGGGGACCTTGAGTCCCGGAAATTCATGTTGGTAAATGAGAAAAAAAAAAGGGAGAAGAGTGTGGAGATAGACGAGCGACAGTCAGGAAGAGGCCTTCAGCTTCTGGTGCAGGCCTTCGGGCGCCAGCTACGATACGTGGCTGCGATTCCGGTTGACTCCATTCTCTCTTCCTGCTGTTTTTGTTTTTAATTTTTTTTATTGTGGCATTGGGGATGGGGGGGGGGGGGGGGGGAAAAAAATTGTCAGTTGAGAAAAAGAGGCCGCTTGGAATTGCAAATGGCACGACCAGATGGAATCGAAGGCAGGGCCATTGGGACATTCCACATTCACCATTTGGAATAATATTTGGGTTACGCAATGGGGGAGTGCCGCGAGAGGTGAGGGAAAGTGGTTTGTTTCATTCAAATTCTTGACCTTTGGGGTTTGATAGGGCCCCAATAAATATTATCTGAGCAATTTTCAATGTTTTAAGCTATTCTGGTATCTTTTCCCACTCTTCCCGTTCAATCCCGGTCAATCCAGTCCTGCCAAAAATTTCTCCTGAATACTTTATAAAATTGAAGTTCTTGTTTCAAATTGTAAAAATTTCATTTTTAATGCCCTGATGATATTTAATTGAGCTAAATCATTCAGTAAGCCATGGGGAAATCGTTAATTGCAGCTCAATTGCTCCGCAAAAAATACCCGTCTCAGCTAAATTGCGGAAAGATTTTTTCGTCACCTGAAAATCCCCGGAAAAAAACCCAAATCCGTTGTAAACCACATACTTCAGCCAATATCCCATTTTTTCTGCCGCGTGAGGCTCTCTCTCCCTCAAAAACTTGGCGGACGATCGTCGCTGACAAAGCGGGCAATGCGTTCAATTGAATTGCAGATTTTCACATTTCGCCGGTGCGACAGTGGACAGATGGACACGTTCACGGAGGCCCACTGTTATTTCTCGAATTCAAACTGCCTTGTTTCGTTTTTTGCATTTCTATTTTTACTTTCCACTGTCTCTCCTGTCCCAGGGAGTACACACAAAAGGTAGAATAAAAACAAATACCGATGAACAAAACGATAGAGTTTCTTTCGTCTCTTCTTCAGCAACACGTCATGAGCTTCTTGGGTGTATTATAGGCTCCAGTGTAGGCTTAGATTCCACGTACTGATTATCTGTCTCGTGACGAACTTGACGTACTGCGTGTGCCACACGACTGACGCGAACGCGATTTCGATCTTCACCGGGCATTGGAGCCCCCTCGGTGGGGCTGAGGTGAAGGATAATAGTCGGTGTTGGTTCACTTTGACACTGAATAAGTCAATGTCGGTGGGAAATTGTCAAATGCAGCCAACGGACTGTTATTGATAGTGGTAAATGTTGTTACAGGAACGTTTATTCACCTCTCCAGACTTCACATTTCACTTCTCATTTGGGTTTTTTTTTTTTTCGTATGAATTATTACGACCGAATTCGCAAACAATTCGAATTCGCGGAGCTATTGTTTTGTGACTATTTTTTCGCGGAGACATCATCAAAAATTTCTAGCGAATTTTAAATTAAACAATCGCGGGAAAAAAATGTTGATTTCAGGAGATTCCTTAACTTAACTACACGGAGAGAAATATCCAATAAAAATTACGGAACAAGTCCCGTAATCTGCCAGCGAAGTTGAAATTTCACAGAAAGTACGCAATTCCCACGGTAAATTTGACCTTCTGTTCCGTAAAAATTACTCATCTGCCTGACACGTCAAAGTTAACCGCCTGACGGAGATTTTCAGAAACGCTCCGTAATTTTTGCGGAACGTTTCGTAATTTCTATTTTCGGAGCCGTAATAAGTCTTGAAATTTCTTGTAGAAACTTACTGCTGGAGTTTAAGTTCCGAAAAAATTACGTGACTTTTCCGTACATTTTCAAAGATGCACCAGACTTATTCTCTTTAATTCGTATAAAAATTTATGAAAAGAATCTTAGCGTGCGGATTACGCGACTTGTTCCGTAATTTTTCTTAAACTTTTTTCTCCGTGTACGAGAGTAGCATCAAGTGACGTTTTATGAGAATTATTGTTAAGTAGACTTGAATCAATTTTTGAAAATATTATTTTTATACCCGAACGATTAATCACCTCCCGGCACCTCATAATTTACTTCTCCCTGCGTTTTTATTCGTATGAATTATGCCATAGAATTAACTGGCAATTCGCATCAGTCTTGAAGTTTTGTTTTATGGGTATTTATTGGGTACTCATGTGTACTCGATGTATTAACGCGAAATAATGGGGATGAGTTTAAAAGTTGAGTTAATATTTTCCGAAAATTTCAATCCGAATGAATTTCTCATCCAAAGTATTATTTTCCCTCTGAGAAAATTTATTCGCATAAATAATTGCCATAAAATAAACTGGCGATTCGCATTAATCTTATCGTTGTTAGTTTATGAATATTTATTGCGTAATGATGCGTAATCGAGTGAAAATCATTTTCGAATAAAAATAAATTATTGTTTATGCGTGAGTGTAGTGGAAATGGCTCTTCAGTGCGGGAAATTTATGAATCAGGACGCGAGGTAAAAATGTCGCCGGATGACGGCGCACAATCTCGAATAACATTTATTCGCTATTCAATGGTTATTATTGTAATGGGTGTTACGTGCCTGGTGTAGAAAGATCTAATCGGTGTGAATGTTGGAATTAAAGTGAGAGAGATAAGTCGTTTTGAGGGACCATTGAATTTAGATGGAAACTTTTCAGAATTTCTTGCATGTGATTTTGCCATTTTAACTTCTTCTACAGAGTTTGATTAAATTCGCCAAATTCTACTGTTGATTTCATAAATTAATGGGAATAAAAAACTCTTTATCTAGCTTGCTTCTGAATAATCTTGTTTAAAAAGAAGAGTATCAAGCTTTCAGTTCCCAAAAATGTTTAATTTCGTAGAATTTTTAGTGCAATATAGAAAAATTATAAAGATTTATTGGTTTTCGCGCAGCTGTAAGAGGAAGTAATTTTTCTTCTCACTTTATTATCTCATCTAAAATCTTTCCAATCCCACAATTACAATAAATCAGGCCAAATCAAATCTCCAAAGCGTTAATTATGGTTTGATTTAAACGACACGTTCACCCAATATACCTTTAACGACACACCAGATGGAACCAAACATAATTTGGGTTTTTCAAGGGCGTGGTAAGAACCGCTGACAAAGTGTAGCGCCACGTCTTTTTCCCTTGATCTATCGTTCTACACGTGTTCCACATCTTTTCAATGTCCTCCCTAAATCTTCCGGGACGTCGCCTCTACACTCAAAGCAATCCCTGTTGCAATTGAAGGTAATCTCGACTATCATCCCACCGAGTAAAAAAACTACTTTCGACGAAGAAGATTAACCCGACACATGAAAGAATTCTCTTGTTCATTTTGAAAGTCGTGAAATCGCCTGCTGATAAGTAATTTCACTGGCGGAAAGAAAAATACTCTCGATCAAATACGAATTGCACGGATTTATTTAATTTAGTAAAAGGGCCAGCGGAAGAGTTCGCTCGACGAAAATTTCGTACTCTTAAAATTGCTTATCCAATTATTTTTTCTCTTTTCAAATCGACAAGAATATTTTTTTCTCGCTTTGACCCTATCCTTTTTTGTTTATTTTCATCTGATATCCCATTTTACCCCACTCTACCCTATGGAACGGTCCAGATGGCACTCGACGACTGCCAACAACCGATGAAAGTTCGCTGACGCGGGGGAAAAAAAATGCCAATACAGTGAAAATTTATTCCGTCAACAACAAATTATAGCGCACGAGCTCGATCTTTCCTAATACGACGCGGAGGAATGTCTGATGTCGTACGTCCCTCAACCACTCACTCGAGCGATTAACGATATCGATGTTCGGGTATTGAATACGAGAACATGAATTCGATTTAAGAATCGTCTTCCCTTGAGAGAAAAGATTAAATTATTTTCGTAAAAGCAAATGTTTTGGACCCAAATAAAGGGAACTTATTATAAAATTATTCATCAAATATGTGAAATGTATATTATAAATAGGTAGTGAATTCATAAATTAAATAATGAAAATAAAATGATTGATTATTTAGAGAATTGATTTTCATGTCGAATAATTTTTTTATAATCTTAAGTTTTAATTATCTAGTTTTAGGAATTTATTAAGGATATATTATACGTTTATCTTCATTTTTTCTGATATGCATCCACTCAATGCGAACATTCTTCATATCTACATGCTTGATTTTTATCGTTATTTATCCAATATATTGGACGTTGATGTAAAGTTGAATCTCGGACGTTGTGAATTTTTGCTATTCGTGTTAATAGAATTCAAAAATTCCATTTTTATCGAAACTTCTGAATGTTATCTCCAATCCTCGGAATATGAATTTATTGAATTTGTGTTTCATTTTTTTTTTCATTTAGAATCCCCTGAATGTAAATTTTTATTCAATTGTGCAATGATAATTGGTGGAATGTTGGGAATAAATATTTGTCATTGATCCCCAATTAAGAATTTTTCAACTGGAAAAAAATATCGAGGAATACATTCGTTAATTAACAATCAATTGATGATCATGATCAGTTGATGCCACGAGCATTCAATAAAATTCAGTAGATTTGTTAAAGTTTTTCTAAACTGATTAAAATTCTTTGGCTTAGACTCAGGCTTAATTAAGTCCCATATAATCTTTAATACCATCACAATTTTCTAATGCGTCGAAAAATACGATTGGAAGATAAAAAAGCATAGCCAGAGTTCCATTCAGAATAATGTTTTTTCTAATCTAGAATGTTATGACAATTTTAACAATATTGAAGAATGCTTGCGTTAATAAGTAATTGATGGCTAACAGTGTCAATTTGTTGAATAATCTCCTCATTTGCATTCAATAAAATTTCATTAATTGATTAGAACTCTTTGAGGGATCAATTAAATCACCTGGAATGTTTGATACTGTCACAAATTTTTTTTAATGCCTCGAAAATTACGACTTGAGTATAAAAAAGCACAGCGGAACTCCCATCAAGACCGAGAGATATGTAAACGAGTGGCATAACGAGGCGCGACACGTCAATATTTTTTTCCCTCTGTCCCCTATCTTCATCTCTCTTTTCCCTTTTTCCTCTTCAAATAGAGTGAAACGAAAAAAGAAAAAAGAAAAATCAGCGTCGGTGATATCGACGCAGTCCACCGCGCAAGCGTATTTTTTTAGATCCACTGGGATTTCACACACTCGGGGACATTTCGAAACAGGCGCGGAGGTTTGAAAATTTCGCTCAGCAGTCGAGACACAAGTCTCCACCGTCTAATTTATGTTACAGGGAACCTAGGAAATACAGAGAGGCTGTACGAGAGCCGAAGGGCAGGAGAAGGAGTTTTGGACGAGAGGGAACATGTGATGCCGGGCAAAAAGTAGAGTCGTTATAATTTACAACGCCTAAACGCCTTCTAAAACTGATGAAAAAAACGGTCTTGTGGGGACCAGGGGGAGAGTGCCACGTGGATAATAATTGCGTGTCATGTGTATTTTTATTTCCAGAGTGATTAGAAATACGAAATCGTATTGAACATCGAAAAAAAATTGCAATCTCAATTTACGACTTTCCCTTTGAGAAAATAATATAAACAAATGCCCAAAATTCCTATAGTACAATTCGCTTTAAATTCTCATGCGAAGGATATTTGATTGGCAAAATTATTTTTTTCCCTCTGCAGTTCTCGAATTGAGTTCGCGTATTAAATTTTAACAAGTCAAAGAAAAAATTCTTTTCTTCTGCGACAAAAATTTGTTTAAACAAGTAAAACGATGCAGAAGCAATAATATTTCGAACAATTCCTTAATAAAGTAATGAATGGCTTTCAGTCCTCCCGCAATCAGTCCTCGCCAATCCCGAAAAATCAATCGTTTATATAAAATCGATTTACCGATTTATCAGACCTCTAAAAAAAATCCCCGAGAATTCTGTTCCGAGACAAAGGCCTCGGAGGAAACGCCCCCACCCCCCCCCCCCCCCCCCCCCTGCCCCTCCTGAAGCGAACAAGTCACCTCGAAATAAAGAAACGCGTCTCTTTTTTTCGCCGTTGTTCCAAATTGGCTCTCCACGACGAAGCTAAAGGAAAAGAGGCCCGTAGTCGTGAGTGCTCCCTCCGGCATTTATTTTTCTCCCTTTTCCCAACATTTTATCTCTTCTTTTCTCACTTGGTCTCGTGAAGTGGATGCGAATGCGCGTGCGAGAGAGTCAGGCATTGGTGTTTTCAGGCCTGTACACAGATCCCGCGGCCACGATAACCCCTGAGAAACAGAAGGGGGTGGACGCATCGCCACCTTGGCGCGACCATCGTAAAACTTGGTCAGGTATAATGCGCGCGGTTCGTTTGACCGAGTGTAACCAGAGGTAGAGGAAGGGGGAGTGGTTTTTTTGAGGACAGAAGCTGGATTATACCTGAAGTATTTAAAAAAGAAAAAAAAACGCCTCGTCTGTTATGGGTTTTCCATTTCTCTTGATTTTTCGACCTTTCCCCGGTGGTCCCTCGTTAATTAGAGGTTTATAGGCAGCTTCTGGGGACATATTCACGGAAACGAGTTGACGAGAGATGTTGTCGGATCAAACACAAATGTCGACAATTAATCGTCAAAAATTAAACTACCGTCGTCAGGGATTTTTTTTTCCCCTGAGTTTTCCCTGAGTATTCGCAATTTGAAATTTTCTAAAATCTCTCCATCTTTCCATTCGAAACTCTTTATACGAATAAAATACTTTGAAAAAATCACAAAATTATAATTAAAAATACTACACCTGGCAACACCGGCTGAAGGCAATTGACCGGAGCATTTCATCCGGGAAGCGATAGAAAAAGAATTTTGTCCCGATCGTCCGCCGATACTGGTTTTCCCCTCTTTATTTTTTTCCCCCATTGCGTAATGACGGAGACACTCGGGAAAACTGAGCGGATCAAACCGTCACTCGTGATTATCTTCCAGCGGTTTAATTATTTCTGTTAATTTCATCCTCAACCGGAAGTCAATTGCGAAAGTGTATTATAAAGATTCGACGAAGTGATTTCTTTCCCCCGATATTTGCGGAATTATTCCTGTTTTTTTGTTCTCTCCCCCCGCTTCATTTTCAATCAACAAAACGACAGTAATATCGATCATGAGAATGTATTCAGGAAGTTGGAGTGCAGAAGAAGTGATACGAGAGTGCTAATGAAGGATACGGGGCATGGGTTCTTGTGTAAGGGTCTCGAGAAAACCGGGGTGACGCACCTGTCCCTCTCTCTCGCGCCTCTTGGCGCGTCTTACGTCACTCCACGGCGTCCCCCAGGTTCCCCTCTCGCGAGGTACAATGTTGAGATGGGTTATTCTTTTTATCTTTTGCATTGCACTCGACAACACGTCCCGTCACACTGACATATCGAAACGACACAGTTGATGCTGGACATCTACATAAACATTGGAGTCTTTTTTTATTAGTAAACTAGATTTTAATTCCAGGGGAAATTAATCGAATCCGTCAAGAAGACAATGAATACTCTTATTTTTACAATCCAACGGAAGAATAATGACGCGGTTTTAACTAGAAATAATTATCTTCGTTTCTAAGGTATTCTACAACCGAAAAGGACAAGAAAAAGATTTTAAAAGAAGAGACGGTTAAATAAACATGTGCCCAAAAATTTACGAATAATTATGTATTCCCCAATCGATTCCTCCTCGAACTCCAGCTTCACTTCTCGCCTACCATCAAAGTACTCTCCCTTAACCCGCACCGTCGGCACTCGCGGTTGCCGTCGGCACTTCTCCCGCAAGCCCCCAATCTCTGTCAACAACGATCGGTAAGACAAGACATTCGTCACGTGTCAGAGTGCCAGCGAGATGAATAAAACAAGCGCCCTCTAAAAAAAAAAACGCCCCAACCCACAGCATCAGAAATAAAAGGTGGAAACATTACCCGCAACAAGAGTCCCTGATTGATCAAAACCCTCACTAAAATCTCCGCCGTAAGATACTAATAATTTACAACGCGCGTAAAGAAATACAAGGAGAAAGAAAGCGCATATTATGTGTATCTCTATGGTTCACGGACGCGACGGCAACCAGTCGCGGTCAGAGACCGCCCGAGACACAAGTTTACTTTTATTTAAACATTTATTCGTTTTATTTAGGGCCTGACCCAGCGCCTCTCCTCGCTTTTGCATCTCTGCCAACGGTTGACCGGTGTCTCCGCATCTCAGCTTTTCCTTTTTTTTTCCCCTCTTAATTTCCCCTCTCCCTTTTTTTCATTTTTATTTTCCACATTTTTTTTTTATTCCTCCACCCAGCCCAGAAACCCAGGGAATTAATAGCCGAGAACGTATTCTGGCGGTGTCGAGGGGAGGCGAGGGGGGCGAATACACGAGCGCGCTTACACTCGCCTCGTACAGCGGTGCGGAACGTTAAAAACTCTCCGCGGACGATCAACCCGTTTTCTCACGGGTGCGCGCCGCGCGCGGATAACTCCCTCATTCTCCCTCTCCCTCATTTCGCATCTCACTCCTCCATTCCCCCCTTTATTTCTCTCCGCCACTATTTTTTTTAAACCTCTTTCGTGGCATCTCGCCATTCCTTTTATTCCGCATATTCGCGTGCACCGAAAAACCGCACCGCAAAGCGCGCGCACAAGACGGACAGCGACTCGAGCTGTGCTTTATTGCTGTAAAACGCTGAAAGTTCGGCCTCTGACCGCAGATACGTGTGTGTAACGCACCGGTCCGCTGGGTCCCGAATGACTGGGGAGGGGAATTAAAAATATATTATATCCGGGGGAGGTGGGGAGGTGGGGCGCTCCGGGGCTCGGGGACTCCTTTGAGTCACTCAGAAATTCAATCCTATATTAATTTTCTTAATTGTCCAATAATTCATGACACACCATTATCATTAATCCCGTTTCTCTGTCTGTCGGCTCCGGATGCAACGCGGCTTAGCAACAGTTGCGGATCCGGTGAACGGTAATTAATCCGATGTCGATTCTTTGAGATTTCAATCTGTTGAGCGAGAGCGAGAGGGCGGATATTCGGGGCGGATTGTCGCAATGGTTGATTGAACACTTGATGGGCTAATTTTTAAGCAGATCGAAATGGCAAAATATTAACGCAATTGTGAATCACCTGAGCTTGAAAGGAATTGATTAAGTT
The DNA here is from genome assembly GCA_030522865.1 of Psyttalia lounsburyi. Taxonomy (NCBI): domain Eukaryota; kingdom Metazoa; phylum Arthropoda; class Insecta; order Hymenoptera; family Braconidae; genus Psyttalia; species Psyttalia lounsburyi. The sequence continues at coordinate 10,325 of JAPYZN010002094.1, forward strand.
TTCAAGAGAAAATTGTAAATTATTGGGTAAATATTGAGGTCGCGGGGATTATATCGATGATTACTCAATTATACGCGAAAATAATTATTATCGCGGTCGCTAATAAGTAGACATCTCCCCCAATAGGCGCCTCATTAAATAAAAAAAAATGGCGGCCTAAATTTAAAAAAATATTCTGTAATTTCCTCTGGTAGACGTGAAAATGGCCATTTCAATGAATACTTCCGAATTGCTCGTTAAAAATTACAGAATTTGTTTTTTATTTCAGAAGTAATTAACGAACCGTATAAACGACAGCTGATATGGTTCATTTATTTAATTTCGCGATAAGCACTGACTCACGAATAGGAATTTCAACTTAATTAAAAAAAACAAAAATGCAATTGATCCATTAATATTCGAGAAATCACTCTTCATGATTCATGACTTCATCCCCCTGCTGTTCACACTTCATCCCCGTGGATTTAAGCTTCATGAAGACATTAAGTGTCAAGTCAAATGGCAAACAGCCGCACGGAAGATAGACACGTGATGAAAAAAAAAAGAAAAAAAAGAGGAATAAGAAATAATGGAGAGCACACACCGGTTGTGCAAAACGCCACTCGACACCCCGTTGCGCGTTGATGCGGCCACCAGGAGCACGCCTGACCTCCCGCCAGACGTATTAAAATGACGCACGGTAGAAGCAGTTTGAAAAAAAGAAGCCGTGACTAGTCAGGAACCAGAAAACTATTTCAGGAGTCGTAGGCATTTTTCGAGTGCTTCTTTTAACCCCTCGCCCCTCCCCCCGCCTCACTAACCAGCCCCAAAGCACAGACGAATGTCTTTTGGCCACTGGGATCTGGTGGAATGTTTTGTAAACACCATTATCGGCAACTCAAGCTTCAATTTATTATATTTTGAGGGCTGGAAATGGGCGTTACTAACGATTTAATAAGTTTGTTTGGATGTTTGGGGATCCCGTCCCCATAAAACATGATCATGAGCCTTTTGGGACGGCGATGGTAGGAGGTGTTAATCGGATTACGTCGAAGACACAATGGTGGCGATTTGTTTAGCATTTATGGAGATGATATTAGAAGAACATTGGACACGGTAAACTGTAGGGAATTTCTGAGATTCTATGCGACAAAGTAAGTTTGATTTTGATGGTCCATTGAGATTTTCAAAAGAGTCAATTAAACTTTGAAATTGTCACATTACCCCCTTTCAAGATCCCACTCTCATTATGGCCAAACCTCTGTCAACCACGACTGAGTTTAATGATTTCAATATTTCCGTACACACCTAAATTTACCCAGCTCAGATGTTCCATCGATGAATGTTTCAATTCTATTGGCAAATTATTAAATGCTAGGATACCTGCTTCGAAGTAAACTGGTTGAAAATTATCCATCCAATCATTTGGCATGAATTACGATCCCCGGAGGGTACAAACCGAGAGCCATTAGCTAGTTTATAAATTATAAATGAAGTGCAATGTCATCAATGGAAACAGAGCTTCAATCTGCGCTTAGAAACATCACTTCAATGATGATTTTAGAAATCTGGACAACCTCGCTGTTGAGTTATTGTCATGAATATCGTTCCGAATTGCTAATCAATTATCTCAGATAACGTTTACTATCTTCTTGTTGCCTTGAACCCCTTGTCTAAATGCGCCACTAATGTAAACAATCCCTCTCCCACTTGTTTCACTTGCCTTCGGGTCTGAAGACACTTAATTAAACTCACGAATGATTTAATATTATCACTTACCCTGTCATACTGGTGAGTAGCAGTAGCCGAGAAAGGTTGGAAAGGCGCTGGCCTCGCGGGACTATGATGAGCAGCATGAGGATTAGCATGTGCATGTGGATGTGATGCAGCATGAGGATGACCGGGATGCGGGGGCGGCGGTGGCCTCTGGTAGAGGTAAGGATAGTATTGATACATCACCTCGGGACAGCTCATCACATCGGACCCGGCACCCCAGAGCCGGCCTGCCGACTTGAGTATCCGAACGTGGCACCAGCGTAACCACCCTTAACCTCCTCCACACTTGTATTTATGAGTAATGATTAAAGCTCTAAATGATTTTGCTGCCGTTAAGAACACCCAATAAAAGGCCCTCAAACTAGAGTGATCATTGTCATGCCTTCACCAACGGAATGCCGGTGGAGACAGCGAAGTGAGCCGGTGACGCCGCATTGAAGGCCTCGATAATGATTCACAGTCTGATTTATCAGGGACTCCAGGAAGAACGCGATTTCCTGGTTCAACTTAAGTTATCACTCATCCACCAAACTGAAGGTTCATCAATCATCAGGATGATGGCTTTCCTTCTTTCACTTCGCTTCACTCAACACAAGTCAATCTCCAAGTCAATGAAGAATATTCACTCTTGTCACTATAACACTGCACCAATAAACCAAAATCCCTGGAGAAAGTCGATATCAATTCAGTAACAAATCAGCGTCCTATATCATTGATGCGCCAGCTTCCAGACGAGCTCAGGTAATTTCCGAAAAACAATGCAAACTCATGTGTCTCTCGTCCTTCAATTGAACTTGTCTATCTCAATGTAAAAGAAAAAAAATGATAATTTGTAGGCGTGATCACATTCTTCAGATTAATCTGAATAGACGTTTGTCACCGGTACAGCTTCTCTGGTGGACAAACACAGACTGAATCTTGGTTTCCCTGGTTTGTGTCACCCTCTCTCCCACCGCTGGCTCACGATACTTTTTCTAGCCGGTGTTGCCTTCCCCCCCCCCCCCCCCCCCCCCCCCCCCCCCCCCCCCCACCGCCCCCCCCCCCCCCGGACCGCCCGATCACCCCCCCAACAGAACTCCGGGGATACGCCTCCTGGCTGTACTATGCCACAGCCAATCGCAGCAATCCTTGGTGAACGTCCAATGGGACAACTTGCTGCCACTCCTCCGCGTCCGCAGTTTCTGTATTGATCCCACAATGAACCCCAGGGGGCTACCACACTGGTATTAAGAAGTTCGTACTTGGGTTTAAATCCAAACCCACCCTTGCACCACTCAAGCGTGGCTCTTTTCGAAATTCACCCTTTTGTTTATCAGTATGTACATCTCTTCGGTTTTCTCCACTGAGCTTCAACCCCCCTTCAGTTGCGGAGGCTTTGGACATTTTACTTCCTCTACCGCATCTCACTCCATCCACGGATTTTCCTCCGCTGCAGCTGCCTCTCTTCATTCTAGGGCTCCATCCTTTTGAGGGGCCACATTACCCTGACGCAGACCAGACACATAATGAGTCTTAATTAACTGTTTAGTAGTGGCAGTGTTGAGCTTAATTCGAGAGTTTGAGAGCATTACCTTGGCCGTTCTATCCTTTGGATGTTATACTGGAGGTTAATGAGGATAAGCAACTGATGACATGTGTCGTTTTCTTCCACGTATTACGTACAGGGGTTGATGTCAATGGATGAAGTCTTGAGCTTCTTTTTATTCTGATGGTAGCAAAGATGAGGATATCTTTTGCCGGGTTATTCTTTTAGCTTGCTTGTTATCAAATTATTGGTCAATGTGGATTGCCCGTTTCTGTGGGACCCCGTTATTGAGCAGTGATAATTTTATTCCTCGGGAGGATTATATAATTAAATAATTTCTAACATTAATACTCACATCATCTTCCCGACACAGACCGAGGCATGATGAGGTAATTAAGGACTGAGTACTGGTGGTGGTGGCGTCGAACTTAATTCGAGAGTTGGAGAGGATTATCGTGGGGATTCTGTTCTTTGGGATGATATTAGAGGCAGAAATCTCGTGAGGGTCTACCAGCTGATGAGATCATAGTGAAATTATTATTTGTTTTCGTGTTGGAATACAAATAATATGCAGTGTCGACGGTTGACCTGTGGAGGACTGTTCCTGGTGGTGGCTCAGTTCCATTTGTCCATCTCTGGAGCATCCTTGCATCGAGTACTTTTTTAGCTGCTTTTAGGATTTATACATTCGACATTAAGCCTCTCAGATTTTTTATTAATCATCTGCGCTATGCTTTAACGGGCGGCATGACCCGAAATGCATAAATAATATCTCGTATTAAATTGCAGACAATAAATAACTAAATAAAAATCAACAAACATTACCAGCATGGGGCGTAGTAATCATTCCTAGGGGTCTAATTTCATCTCCTTGACAGGCTAAATCATTGTCCTCTTGAATGCCGAACACTTGACCGTATCAAATCGGTTTTTGAACGTGTACTGGTGCGATAATCCAATGTGTAATTTAGCAGGTTCACATCGGGAGGGCGCCAAGCGAATCCAATAAGATCCAGTTCAGACAAGCGTGACACTGCACACTGAACTTCTTTTTTTGTTGCATCCTCGTGATCTGCCCGCCCCCCCCCCCCCCCGCCCCCGCCTCCCCCCCTAAATTTGTCAGTGATATTGCAAATGGGGTGGGCATCAATGAATGGAGCGCTATGATGGTAAATATAATGGTTAGCATTTTATGATAGTGTACGGGGGGTGAATACCGGCTCGTCCTTCGCACCAATGAACCTTGTACGTGCATGATGGTCTGTACAAAGGTGAGCTGGAGCCCTCTTGGGTGGATTTTATTTGATAATTTATTCTTTGATGGAGGTCCTTTTGGCTGGGTGAATTTTATTGCTGGAAAATTCTGGAGAGGATGTATGAAGGGTTTTCATTCGTATTAGCAGCGTTTTTTAAGGGATGACGAAGGATAGAATATTCCTCGTTGAATTTGAGAGTTGTAAGTGCGGTATTTGAGAGCAGAGTTTATCTTTGATAAAAAATTGTCTTTTTCAAATATTGACTCGGGTCAAAATTTCCTTTTTCTTCGGAAACCTTAAGTTTCCTTTTGTTGGACTGAGAAAATACCTCGAGAGTGAGAAGAACAGGAGGGAAAGACGTCTTGGCTGGGGGATCTATTTTTTGGTATCGCTGATGCAAAATAATATTACGTTATTTCCGAAGAGCATCTAGAGTTTGTCAAGTGTTGTTGAAATCAGGAGTGTTGTCGATGGAAATTAAGTCTAGATAGAATCAGGTAACTTTCGCACGGTATCTATGCTGTATAAGTTCGGCCCAATGGGCCTTTCGCGCGGGACCGACAATCGAAAAAACAAGAGCCACAACTGGGGTTGAATCACGTTTTTTGACAGTCCAGGCACCGGTAGCCCTCCTGTCTTTCACTGTATACCTCGAGTCCCACGAACCTCGCGGCGAATGGCCACAAGGCTCGTCAGGAATGTTGAAATAGCAAATTAGAAGATTCCATGGAGGACTGAACCAATCTTTTCACTCTCCTCTTACTTGTGGACATCGGCGCGCTCTAAATCGTCAACCACTTGGTGGATTTTGTGGGAAACTGCTTTTTCGTACTTCACAACAACTATTATTCTTGTCTTTGATCTGCGCGTTATTTTGTCATTGAAGTTCTATATTGTAAAACGCCAAAACGTCTGAAAATAGGAAAGTAAAAAGAAATGTTAAAATAAGAAACAGAAAATTAGTTAGAAGATATAGATATAGAGAGCAGAGAAAAAAGACTGAAATATGAGAGTCAGGGGGAGAGTCAGTCGAAGGATAAATGCTCATGAATTAACATAAGGTAATTATCATTGATATCCAAATTTAGATTTTTTTATGAATTTTGAATTAAACATTTATTGCTTCGGCATAGTAATGCATCATTTAGAATCCACCAGTTACCTAGAGGACATTCGCCGCTCATTTTTTAGATGGACAAGATGAAACATGTGTTGAAAATTCCACCACAACATATCATATTTATCAAGTTTGGGCAGCAATTCGTCGCTGATCAAAGGATAACTGCTAGATAATCAAAATAAGGAATGCATCTTAGGTATCCAAATTTCGATTGAAAGTATTTATTATTTCTGCATTGTAATTAGAGGTAGAATTCTGCCCAAATCTCATCATCACCTAGATCATGATTTATAATCTATAAAAATTGATACACTATCTCCTCAACCGTCTTCACACTTTTTTTTGAGCCTCAGCTTTAGCGGCCGCCTCTTTCTTCTCGTCCTCTTCCTCCAAAAACTTGTCCCACTTGTCGAGTCTCGCTTCAATTTCTGCATCAGTTTCAGCAATTCTGGAAAATAAAAAAAATTTGTTAACAATCTGCTCTACCAACTGACGATGGAAATCAATTTATCCTTGGAGTTCCTCAATTAATGAAGATAACTCGTCGAGTAGCGGTTAGTTATCGACTATCGGTAAGAAAGTTATCGGGAATATCTCACTTGTATTTAGTCTTTCCATCCCACATTTCGGCAATTATTTTCCTCTGTCCAAACCATCGGCCATTCAACAATTGTATGCAAGCTTGCGCTTCACTTGGCTCTCGAAATGTTATCTGGGCAACACCTTCAGGATGTCTCTGCAATAAAAATTACAATGAAGCCGGTCAAACAATAGAACGTGGAAACAGTAAAATAATGATGATGTCAACGCACAATGTGTATTGTCAATTGAGCAATCATAACTCCGGAGAAATCCTCCATTTACTCATTGTCCCTAAAAGCAATTTTTTTTTACTCTTCTCCGCCAAATTATGCATCTAGCACAGACATGGCGAACTTTTTCGAGGATTGCAACCTCGAACTATTCAGCCCCGATACAAGAGGTTTCAGAGAAAACAGTTTACAGCGGGACATGAAAAAAATAAAAATCAAGAGTTCGCTTTTTTGGGAGATACAAATAAATCACCCGAAAGGGGTGACCTAACCCCATAAATTCGTCTCGGTACCACACCCAGTCGTGTTGCGCCTCAACCGTGAATCTCCTCAATGTCAAAGTAAATTCCCACTCGGAATTTTATTCATTCCTTTTAACCGCCTTGTTTTACTTTCTCATTGCCCCTGAAGAGACGAAAAATAGAGTCCCGCGGACTCGTTTAAATTTTACTCTCACTTCTGTGACCCATTACACCGCTGAGATATTTCTTTTCATTCTGGTGCGCGAATGCCGAGTACACAAGCTGATCATCCGCACACTTTTCATTAAAAGAATAGGCAAATTTGCATATAAATTGTGAGACGAAACGCTGTGAGTTGACTACTAAACAAGACGCCAAATACATGTGGGTTTGATGGTGCCAATTTCCCAACGACCCAGTGTATAAAGAGTAATTTAGGCATGACGCGTGACTCCCTGAATAAATTTTTTATGAGCTCTTTTTTTTTCGTAATGATAAACTCGTTCTCCGCTTGAATTAGAAATTTTATTTATTCGCTCATTTACCTTTTCTTGTTAATCAACTGCCTTAATTAAGGTTGTGACACAATGAGTGCAGTGCAAATCTGCGAAACTCTTGTAATTTTCAAAAATAATCATCGATAGTAACGACCAGCGATTCTTTTCATTGACAGTCTGTTTTGGCAATAAATCTGCATAAAATTCTTCCCTCATCGGCCATACGATAGCTCAAGCTTCTCGGAAGAATAAAATCCGAGATTAATCCCAGCTGAATACCATAAAAGTCCGGCTAATTAGACCAAATCTCATAATTGCAACGATAACTCACATCATAAACTGTGACCTTCCTGACATCACCGCACTTGGCGCACTCAGAGCGTATGTCCTGCTGATACTCAAGAAGAAGTGCAACATCCTTATCAAAGTCCTCGGGAGTGAACAAGTTCTTTATGATGACAACGCGCTCACACTTCATTGGCTCACCGGGCAGCCGATCTGGCCTCCAGTCGAACAACCTGCAAATTAAATCATGATCATCGTAGTGGCAGGCTGGCACGATTTACTGTCACACAAACGAGTTTGCACAAGTTAAATACAAGACTTTAGCGTGATATCACAAACCACTAAGTACCCATAAATCATTCGAGTCATATTTTCTTACACATCTGCGCATTTATTCATCACAGCGCGAGAGGTAAAAACGTCTTTTTGTTCGCCAAGAACAATGAGGTAAAAAATAATTCATGATAAACAGTGGCTTGTCTTCTGCACGGCAGAAATATAGTATGAAAAATTACGGTGTTAGCAGTGTAGTGGAGGATTATACGAGAAGAGCCACTGAATTTTATTTATTTCATCTGCGGTTACAGCAACAAATAGTCCGAATGAAAAATTACGTTTTACACAAAAGATCTTTTGTCGTGTTGAGCCAATTAATGGGCAGACAAAGATTCTTCCGAAGCGTAATAACTCGCCGGGTCGATAATTGATCTCGGCAAGAATTGAAAAATCAAAAATAATTTTCTGCCTTAACACTCCAAAAATTCGCAACAAATCGCAATTGTCAGTACAAAAAAAAGCTCATTTTTCCAGGTATTTTCATCTAATTATTATACCGAGACATTAGCATAATGTGATCGACTCTCGGCCGATTAATTTCAGATCATTTGGCTGTGATCGAGACGTCAATTTGCAGACTGTTGATTCAACGATCTCTACCCTGGATCATGAATGATGATTGATATGCAGGGGATTGGTCATAAACGCTCGTAATGGATACCGGCGTAATCAGACGTAATTTTATAATCAATCATTATATCGTCGAGTGTCTCCGGCGCCTAGATAAATGAATAGGAACGGATATGCCGATTTTTTTTTCGCTGCAACGTTATCATTTATTAAGCGCAATTTTATTTAGCAGTGAAACTAGAATAAAACGATGAAGTCATGGCTCCGAGGAGCCTTATGGGGAAATTATGAGGTTTTTTTTTAAAACGAGGCCTCTCCTATTTATTGCTCGCGTCTGCTGATTATGCAAATGACTGGTCTTCTTATATGTAGAAGTATTTCTAGGCCTTTTGTTTACGGGATAAGGGGGATGTAAATCATTCGCCTACTTAATGCGAAGGTTTTCAGAGTATTTCGATTCTTCGAATGGACAACAGATGGATTTTAATGACTTCATTTTATTGGATTGGTCATTCATTTATTTCCGTTCCGGGATTGAAAGGGGAAGAGGGAATATTGTCACTCCGGATAATTATAGAAATGCTTTGACGCAATTTTGAAGGTCAAATAAAAAATCTGCGGGTTTCGTCGGTGACGTCGTTGGTAGAGCTCTCCTAGACCTTTACCAGACAAACTTCTGACGATGGGAAATTAAACCGAGTAATTAAATTGATATAGAAACTGGAACAAAGTGGTTGAAAATTTTATGCATTACTTTGAGCCTTAGCTTTCGCTGCCGATTTTTTTATCCCCTTGCTCCAAAAACTGTCCTAGTCATCGAATAATAATGAAATTGGCGCGTCATGTGTTTTTATCAGAGGAAAATCCGGTGAAAATTGACGTAGGGAGACTCCTATGGTCAGTAATTACAGTCCAACATCGATCAAGCTCCACAGGATGACAATTTTTCCCACGGCTACACTAATTTCTCAACTGACGTAACAACAATTGTGTCGACTACTCAGTCATTGTGTTTTGAATGATTGTCAAAAACTGTGAACAACCCGCTTCAGCCCCTCGTTCGATTATTCAGAAAAATAATTGGCTTCCTCCGTACCTTTCAGTTAGGCCTGCCAGTTATGGCATGAATCATCAATCGAACAATTGGAGCGACCGATGAATCGTCGCATAATGCACTTTTCATTTAGCGAACGCAGTCGAAATTCGTTGGTACAATCAAATAATGAATATGGATAACAAGCAGGAAATTGGAGCGCATCCGAACCCATGATTGCACATATAGGAGTAATCGAAACTGAGCAATATCCGCATATCTATATTTTTTTTTTGAGAAAAACAACTGATGATCCGGAAACCGATTTCAGTATATTTGGAATCATTAATTTTGAAAAATCTGTGAAGTATTAACGACGAGAATAAATAATGTCACATTAATGCAAAACATTCAATCGAAAGTGAATTAAATTTCGAACGTAGCCTATCGCAAATAATAATATAGACTCAATTTTTTCTAAATTCGCGGGACTGATAGTTTAATATTTGAGTAAATTTGCAATTCAACGAATCAACATCATCAATTAACAGCCGGAAGGCAAATCTCCCGACATGCAGTCTCCCGTTTCAAGAACAGTATTCCCCGGAATCAGCCTCGAAAATGCAACGAGGTTATACCGTTTTCTCTCCGCGCAAACTGGACTGAGTGCCCGGAGCGATTGATGAATAATAAAACCAAATCATGCAACTAAAAACACTTTTTCACTGGTGAATTTCTCCGTACCCGATTCATCCGAGCTTGATTATGCTAGACAAGTTGACACGCACAATCACCAATTACTTATTTTTTACTAATGACAGGATTTCTCAGCGATTTCTCGGGAGAATTATTGAAGCTAATGAATGACGAAAATAGAATTGGAATTTCCGTTTGCCCGTGTACGCGAGCCATGAGATTGGAGGTGAAAATTTTCAAGCTGAGTGGCCAACCCGCCAGCAACGTAATGCAATAATCCAGCGGTGAAGTGTGATTAATAGCACCTGCGGTAGGTACTCCAACATTTTGCCTTCATGTGACCTGAGTAATGCAAAAGCTTTCTCGGGCCGAATTCCCAATTCAAATTGATGACGAAGTGCTGTTGATAAAAGTGCATTGATACATATGCGAAGACGGCAAACATGAATTATTGATGTCATTTGGGATGGTGAATTATTGTCTGCAATTGCACTTGAAAAATTCGTGTCTCAAATTCAGAGGCGTGTGTCCTCCTTCTCGAGCCCCTTGCACCGTCGGAAAGCGTAGTTTATTCTAAATAAATGGATTCCATTGAAATCCGCCATCCCTTGGTCGTCATCGAATGTATATTCGTTGTTAGTTAACTTTTCTCATGAGTGGCTTAAAATTAAGCGACATTGTCGACGCCAGCGTCTTAATTTGAGCCGCCTTGAACATTCTAGACCTCGCGCGAGTAGTTCAACCTCACCCATAACGAAACATGACAAACGAGTAAAGATAAGTAATTAGACGGGTGCAGTCGTCTGGGTAAATAAATTGGGAGGCGTGTGCATACCACGCAAAACTCGTTTGCATGTACTCTCTTCCTTCTGGCCGGCTACGAACGGACCCACCAGTATTTCTGACCATGGACGCGCAAGGGTCCACGCGAAACTGACTCGCAGAAGGTACAGCGTGCTTCTTATTTCGAGAACGATGAGACGTGAAAAAAAAGTGGGAAGATGATGGCGGCTTGGAGATCCTCGATTATATTGTGGCCAGATGCTTTTGCCGAGCACCGCCAAGCAGTCTGGCCAACAGCTATACTCTTGATGATTACAGCTCTCCTCGTCATCATGCAAAAACATTTCCACACGCGAGAACCCACCGAGAAGACTAAAATTACATCGTCTGTCTTCATTTTCAGAAGCTCGTTAGCTTGTCAACGGAGATCACCATCAAAGTGAATCGTTGGGAATTCAATAGTTGTAAAATGGGAATTTTAATTAAAAGGTGAAGGCTCGACAAGTGGAACAGATTTTTCGAGATAAAGTTCAGGCGCGAAGAACCGAGTGATGTTAACAATCGATACATCTAGTGGAACCTTAAGATAATAAATTGACCTAAATGTGTATTGTTTAATTGTATTCCTATTTTTCATTGTAGAATAAGTTGATAAATAAAAAATCAAAACCGGATCGTCCAAACCACCATCAAATTGAGACCAACATCGGAGCCCGATTCATGAAAATTTCTGTACTCACTTCTCCTGGATCTTCTTCTGCCTGTCCTTGTCCTTCTTCTTGCGCTTGGGTTTCAATGTTGGATCGTATTGTCCCTTCATCTGAAATTTGGCTCGTTGGATTGAGATCGTTTTACCCCGCATTTGGGAGCCATCGAGGACCTTCAGTGCCAAATCCACAGACTCAACCTGAAACAGACAGGATGAGCGTTAGTCAAGGTCGGAGAATATATCGAATGGCTCCCTCATTTCATCCCCCCCATCGAAATCTCTCTCTCTCTGCTTTTTTAAACACTTTTTTCCCGTCACCCTCCGATGAATTCATTCGCACTTGGTCCAGTGCGTGGAGAATACGTGGCCGGCACTTGACGACAAAAGTAATTAACGCGCAGTGGCTAACAGAAAAAAAAAATGCGCTCAATGGTCCGCGCTTCCCTCAGGCTATTGTGTCGGACACGTTCCATTATTCACGGTGGATACATTTTCGCTTCTCTCCTGTAGTTACGAACAATCGAATTCTTCAAACTGACGAATTTTTTTTCCCCCCAATTTTTTAGTAGACTCGACAGTTTGCGTCAATCATCGACGATTCTTCTGGCGTTTCGAGACACGCATGAAAAAGTTTCGTAGGAAAGTCTAGAGAATTGGATAGAAAATATTCTATTATATAGCACAATTGCATAAAAAAATATTTCAATAGAATAAATTGTGTACAAAAATAAAATTCTGTCAATTTTTTTTATAAACTATTTCCTACTGGAGATTTTAATAGAAACCGGGAGAAATTCGTGGAAATGTCGACGGAATTGCCTAGCCCTCTTGGCTCTTCTGGAAAATTTTTCCCTACGCAATGTATTATAGGTTTCTTGGCTTTTCCACAATTTCCAATAAATTATTTACGATGTCAATTTTCCCGGAATACAGCGCGTTGGTATGCCAACATAGGCTGTCCTACATCGCACGCGAAACCATAAGAAATATCTCCAGTGTTTACAGTTCCTACGGCCGTGTCCCGCATGTGTCGTTTGACTGGATAAAATTGTACATCGGTGAGATAAGCGTTAAAGTTTAAGGAAGGCTTGGAAATTCACATTGGTCTTCCCATAGAATTCACAAGAAAGCCAGTGTACTCGAGTTTTATGCACATGCAGAATGGGAACGTGTACAGAGTGACGAATGACTAAATATGTATACTGTCAGTGGCGCCGGCTGCGTGACGCAATTGCAATGGTTCTTCCTTCTGTGCCGCAATGCATTCATTACTTTTCATTATTTTTCAGCCACAGAACGTGGGTTTATGGCCCCAAGAGTTCACTTCGTTCAATGACGAGGAGAATAGAAAATAATTTGAGGGAATTCAAGTGGAAATTCGCTATGGAGGAGACATTATTCAGCGAGGACTTTTGAGGTTTGAAAAATAAAAGGGGGTTCGGTCTTCTCCTGGCAAATAAAGTCTCGACAGATGAAACGAGTTTTTAGAGCATAAGAAAAACCGAAGAGATACTGAAGTGCTAGACCACATTCCTTTCAGTAATGGCAAATCAAACTGTCATATTATTAATAATTTTTTTAAAGTCATATTGTACATTATCCCGTCGTATTGCGATTATCCCTCGCTAGGCAATTTCATTCAATCCCAAAGACAATGAGAATTCAATTGAAATATTTATCATCCCCAAGTTATACCCAGGTATGAACTTGAGCTGCACTTTTCACCTCTAGTGTGAGAGAACTTTACAATTTATCGGACTTGTTCAGCTTTTGTAAAACTCCGTGTCGGTTTACAAGCCCACGCTTCGCCATTTTTCCCCGAGGAGACAACGGCGTATCGGAAGGAACAAGAGCCGGGAGGAAAAAATTGAGAGAAAAATTGAGACTCGTATGGAGAAATGAATGAACCCACGCGCTCCAGACGGCACACCCTCGCTCAAGGATGTGCAGCGTTTCGGCTTTTTTTCGCCTGAAAAACCCGATTCTCCCGCTGCGGATTTTTGTTTTCTTGGTCTCGCGGTGGGTACACAGCCAATGTTTGCCCACGCGCCTCGAGAAATGGATTTTATCGACAATGAGGGATATCGGGGGAGGTGGGATATGGTTTGGATGAAGAGAATCGATCGGTTAATGTTGATTCTAATCGGTTATCAGGAAAAGCGATATTTTCAATATGGGGACCGATTTCATTAACTAATTAATAATTAACAGTAATTTTTCTGCCAAAGTTAAAATCCTCAATGACAGAATTTCGCGAGATTCCCGCGCAACTTAAGTAGAAAAACTTTGCGAAAAAAGTGTAACTGAAACGTCGGACACAGAATTATAACTTTTCAGATGAAAATCATCCCGGCTTAAAAAAAATCTCCCGGAAAACTGGAGACTTTTTTTCCCCTCTGTCCGCAATTCCAGTACTACTTTACATTCTCCGCAACAATCTCACGTCTCTATAACGTAAAAAAATCTTACTACTCCCCTCTCGTAAAAATTCTCATTACATTTCCAAGTTCATAGGCAATTACCCGGACTCACCAGTGTAGAATTAAATTGTTTCCCCTTCAATGTTGACTCAACCACTCTCTTATGCGATATGACGATTATAGAAATGACACATTTATGGAGCTCTTATAAATAATCCACCTCGTGCTATTATGGCGATGTATGGCGAGTGTTTTGTTTTATTTTAAAGAATAATACCGCAATTTCAATTACCATAGAATCAATAGTTGACTCACAACATTCACGCTCAATTTCGCGTCGCTTCATGCTTGATTTAATAATTCTTTGACGGACGATTTAGAGGGAAATTGATTCGTTACTGACTCTGAATCTCCATGTTTTTCACTAAATGTTACGGCTGAAGCTGGGAAATAACTATGCAAATCGGTGAGATCATTCTTGACTGGAATCTAATGCTACATTTATATAGGTTAAGTGGAAAGTGAAAATACGAAACTATACCTACGATAGTACATTTTATTCTGCACTGAGACAAAATGCGCGTTTCCCAAAAATGGGAATCTGCTATTGTAATTTCATCGATTAATTAATTGATCAACAATTTACGAGCAGGTAATTATTTTCATGAATTTATGAATCATTAAATTTGATATTTTTAAGCTGTCGGAAACGGGAGAATAAACTGTCATGTCCAGCCGTTTGATCCAAAATTAAGTTCAAGCCCCCGGATTCATAATTACATAAATCCTCAAAGGAGAATTGAGCGAGAAAAAAAATACTCGTGAATACTTTGACTTCATTCTCGGAGAATTTTCTGCTGGTGTTGAAAATCCAAGCAATATTAACGAGTTGAAGCTCGTAAAGGAATTTTCAATTGATCACTAATCCTCTCTAATTCCCCACATCAAAGACTGATGCACATGAAAAAAATGGTTGAATTTGAATATTTCTCCAGTTTGATAACTTGGACCCTTTCCATTCTTGCGATTTTGGCCGGCCAGCTGGCCAGCCAGTCGGCTGTCTGGCCCGAAATTCTGAAATGCCAAAAAAACAAAGGGGGGACCCTTTCCATTCTTCCGATTTTGACCAA
>JAPYZN010002095.1:0-13126 GCA_030522865.1 Psyttalia lounsburyi
CAAGGTATTCAACAATACCGAGGGGCTGCTGACCAATCTCCAAGTGATACCCTGGGACTGCTGACCAATGTCTGGATGACAGGAAAGAGTAATCAAATCCCTAACTCACCTCATCCACCATTGTTCCTATTATTTTATTAAATAATTAATAATCAACGTATTGGTCGATCCCAATACGTCACATGGAAAAAAAAATTATTTAAAGTTTTATTTTTATATTAAATAAATGGAGTGAGAATCGAATTTCCAATCAATTTCTATTCAAACTTTAGAGGCGTTTAGATCAAGATATTTTATTATGGAATTTAAAAATCCCTTTCAAGTTGACATGCATTCGTTAAATGGGACTGCGCGATTTAAAAAAAAATAGATTCGTTTTAAGAGTAGAGGGTTCATGTCTCCCTTTTCTTCTACTGAAGATGCTTATATATATGATGTAACTAAACGAAAACAGATTATATAAATGAGAGGAATACTGGATATGGGGCATTCATGTTTGAACACAAAATAACAATTTCCCCATTGTCAATATTAGTTACTGAGTTTTACGTCAGTCCTCTTGAAATGTGAAAAAAGTCCAATCAATAATTTTTAATCTTCCGATGTTTGATGCATCGAAAAAGTCGTGATGCACGAGGAAAATCCCAGAGCGAATGGGATTACCAAGGGCAATATTTTTTTCCATCAATCCTCTTCTGTGTGTGGCTCGGGTCCTCGCGTTACGTTACACGATTTGCAGCAGATGAGCCATGTCCAGAGGCATGAACACGCAACAATTTCCGTTCAGCCCGCAGAATAGCTCGTACCCTGTGGATCAACCTGGGCCAACCCATCGATCTCTCAGTCTATTGCTCATGGGGGCGCGAGTGAGATCACCAACAATCGACGTTTTTTCGAACTTGGTTGACACTCGTTAATACTATTTTGATAATTAGTTTGAAATTATTGTTGGGGCATTTTTTCTGATTTCCTTGCATCACTTTAAGAATATTCCTGAGTTAGAACTAACTCTACTCAGATGGTTTTTAAGCTTCAATGTTTTTTTTAAAGGAAAAATACTCTATGCATTTTTACTTGACAATGCTTATTTGATGATAATTTCTAGATGATTAGAATAGATCGATTTTGATGCATATTAAATTACTGATGGAAAGATTACTATTAATGATGACGATATATATATCGCACGTCTGTCTGTCATTAAATAATCTTCTTGTAGTAATAGAGTAATGATAAATATTCTTGTATGGCACAATTACTGCCAATTGTTTCGTTCATTCATATTTCGGAATTGTTTATAAATGTTCTTTGGTTTACCTGTTTCTCGCCAGGACGGTGCAAAGCTCAGCTCCGCTGTGATTCTCGCCGCCGCAGATGAGAAAGTGTCTTTGTAATTGGTTTTCACTATCAGGATAAAAAAAAGTTAACGAAGCACTTGTTTTTTAAATAAACGATTGTGTATTTATGCAAATTTGATTGGTTTCACAACAGTTTTACAATATAGTCGTTTGTATTTTTTTTTGTTTTTGTCTAATTGTAAACGAGATGACACCTGGGTTACACCATAAATTAATGACAGTCACGTGACACTTCTCGTTAATTAATTCTTCATTTATCAGATGTTTTGATAATGTCAAATTGATGGTTAGGGATGACCAAGGTTTTTAAAACACATGTCTTAAAGATATCGATAGCAAACCATCATCATGAAAAATGACTTGCTGTTGATAATGATTTTCTCCATATTCTTTGAATGCAATGAAAATTAAATCACTTGGTATGTTAACCTCGGATCTCTTGATTAACGGTTAAGAAAATGTGTTGTTAATCGATTCTAATTATCAGGACATATGAAAAAAAAAGTCAATGAACCATTTGTTTATTAAATAGACGATCGTATATTTAGTGAAATTTGTTTAGTTCCACATCACATTTTATTGCTCTTCAATTGTAAACGAGATAACACCCGGATTACATCGTAACAAATTAATGATAGTCATGTGACACTTCTCGTTAATTAATTTTTCACTTATTAGATCTTTCAATAATATCAAATTGGTGAACAATGATCTTTACCAGTTGTTTTGTTCATCCATGTTCTTTGGTTTACCTGTGTCTCGCCAGGACGGTACAGAGCTCAGCTCCGCTGTGAAACGCAAGGGAATTCTCGCAAACAATCTCCAAACACATGAACACGTCTCAAAGACATCCATGGGAAATAGCCATTACGAAAAATGACTTTTCAATAATGATTCTCATCACGTTCTGTGCATACAGTAAGGATTAAATCACACGATTTTGAACCTCCAATTTCCTTTATTAACATCGTTGATTGATCGAGTCATTAAAATCCTCGAGGATTTTTACCTTTAACGTTTCCTCGCTTCACATCCATTTTTCATAAATTAATTCATATTTTCCCTTTCACATTATCATCTTTACGCTTTGTTCTCATTCAATTGCATTTTTAATATTAAATTTTTCTTAAATCGATCGAGTGATTTACTTCATCAATACTCATTTATTGTATTTATATGGTAGTAATCTTGATCGTATTATAAGAAAAAATGTGACGATATGATAGATCTCACATCGACGTACAAAACTGCCCCATGAATAACACAGAAATGCGTTTAATGAATTTTTATATGAATACAAAACTGAGTATCACTCACTCCGGACATCTTCAACCCTATTCAATAATTAATAGCTAACAATCAACATCTGATCGATATCCATCTCTCCAAATACAAATAACTCGTGGACATCAGTTTTATACGTCGCAGTACATTAACTCGTGTCGGATGACTTCTTTAACAAGTTCTGACGTCAGTAAGGTTTTAGGGATGGAGAATACTAGTTAATAATACCCCATGAATTGTTTTTTTCCACAACTCGTGACGTCAGATTCCTTCGGTTTATCGTCCTTTGGCACGTTATCTTGGCCAATTAGTAGGATCTTCGGGTCGTACGAATTGAAAATTCAAAAAATTGACATGGAATTAATTGAATGTTGAAATATATTAAATAATAATGTTCAAACGACCTGCGATAAACTCTTTATTTACCCTCAACTGTTCACTCGGAGTGATTCGCCTGTATCAGACGTTGGCATGGCAGAGTGTTACTTTCCAGTCGATAAGACAATAATTCAAACCTTCAATTCGTACAATTCGACGAGCGGTATATAAATAATCCTATTTTTCATTTAACATTACCCATTCATTTTTATCTTAACTCACCCTCATTCACTCGATATTTTCCATTAATGAACATCGATTCTATTCACTCGCACGCATCTGAAATTACAATTAATTAGTTATAATCCAGTTGTGTTTGTTAAAAACTCGCTGATTAACGATAGTTTCGTCCACTTGCACATAACAAAAATTTCACATTCAAATTTATTCACCAATTATTCCTGTGCATTTTGATTCAGTTCATTGTATCATCATATTCATTGGTAATGTGTTGGAGTTTGGCAGTAGAATATCGTATATTATCAATTGTTCAAATGCACCATTGCCAGGACCATAAGTTAGTCAACGATAATGTCCATCATAACTATTGTTTTCTTGAAAATTACTTTTGATTCTCATTTGATCTGCGTACAATTATTTACATCATATTAACATGATTGTTTCTACCCCCATGTCATTCACCTACCTACAATAATTCGTGAACAGTCTACCAAATTTACAGCTACTGAAATCATGTCTAGCCAGCTGAGCATCAAACAAAAATGCCGATTGAATTGCACAGAGAAATTATATTTAGGAACACGACACGAGGATGGAAATAAATTCTCCCCTCCCCCTCCCCCTCAATCGAAATTGTCACAGCTGTTGGAGTTTGTAATGGCCTAGAATTACGTGACATATTCGGCTTTACGATTATCCCAGTGGCTGGGTGTTGCCGGTGTCCATGGCACTGCCACATTGAGCGTTGCTATACTCGATTTACGTTTCAATACCCATGGGCTTCTAGGGCTTTTTGGGCTCTTTGGACTCTTTGGTGGTGATTCAGCAAATGTAACACTGCGTCTTGCTGGTCTTGGGGGTGGTGGTGGTGGTGGTGGAATATTTTTAGGTGGCGGTGGTGGAGTTGGCAGTGATGCTGATGGCGATGGATCCGGCGTTATTTCACTTGGCATGTACCATGGACTTACACTTGCGTGTGAGTATTGCTGTGCACCTGATCCCCCTCCGCATTCCCAATCGCGTTCGCCGGCGCGTAGTACTGAAATATGCAGGTTTCATTCAGAGAGGAATGTTGCTTTCTGGGAGGAGTTCTTGATTTTTTTTTTAATTCGGTTCGATCCGTCGTAAATTGTTTTGTGCTATTTAAATCGGTCATTTCCTTGCCTTATTCTAGGAAAAATTTGACGAAAGTCAGACGTCATGAACTAGTTCATGGTGAAATTGTACTCGTTCTCGATTCTTCGTCATTTTTCTTTTATCCAAATAATATTCTAAGCTTAATGAGTAGTTCTAGATGATAATGACATGCAACCATGAGTCACTGCACTGAATGAGAAAAGATGGTGCCTGACGAATTAGAATGAAAGAATGTTCATTTTTATGAAGTGGCTTTGATTTTCTTTTTTATCAGTGTTATATTCGTGTCGTAAGAGTGTCATTCAGTCATGCAAATGTGTGAGTCTGAATATTCTGAGTGGGGAGGACACTTGGTGCAGTCTGATAGAGGATTATATTCTGCATACGATAAAAAGGGTGAAGCCGGGATTTGCCCAATAGGATTTGCACAGAAGCGTAGAAAATATGAGAAATGAGTAATTAGCGATTTTTATTATTATTTTATTATCTAAATATCACTTGATCAATTTAAATGAGAGTTAAAATGAACGGACAAAGGACGAAAAAGTAAATGAAATTTAAACGGGAATTTGAATTAAGGGTGAGAGTACTCACATATGGTCCCGGATAAGGCGCATGCATCCTCCGTCTAACTCTGCAGTCCGTACCACTAGAGACAAAATGAAAAAAAAAACTAAAAGTAGAAAACGAAAACTTACACCTGCTAAAAATCGCTATTGAATTCCTAAATCTTCTTTTGAATTACTTAGGCCAGGATTACGTAAAATTATACATTGATAATTTGACTAAAGGAGGAAAAATTAAATCAATCCAGCGCCCAGCTCAGCCCTTGAAAATATTAATGTTGAAAAATTGAAAAAAAAGAAAAAAAAATGGGTGAATACATTAGTACATTGGGTTTCCTCAGTATTGTGTGTGTGTTATGTGATGTATCTCGGACAGCGATCTAACTATAAAAGTAAATATAATTGATTGATCAACGCTGCTAATTGCATGCCAAGCGTGGTCTAAAGACACGTACTCGTTGGATCGAACTAATTTTAACTGAAATCATGTGTTTTATCATCTATCACTATTTTAATGATTTTTTTACAATTATATATTTAATTGAAAAATAGTGTTCATCATCTGAAGACTGTTTTTCATTATTGTTTAACATCGTAAAAATCTATAATTTCTCGGGAATTAATTCTTTGGAATTTCCCATTAACGTAACTCTTAATATTTCATTTATCCTCCATTAAATATTGCAATGAAGATTGGATCGAATATCCGCCATCGATTTGTAGTTGAGCAGCATAAATTCAGGCCTTCCCTCGTCGTTTAACGATAGGCGATTAAATGGCTCGCATTGAACGAGGCCAATTTGACGATAGGTAAGCGAGAAAGAGAAGTGGATGGTTGGGAGGGATGGGGGAGGGGGGGGGGGGGGGGGGGGGGGGGGGGGGGGGGGGGGGGGGGGGGGGGCCGTGGCAATTAAATTTTCGTGCCAGTTGTAGTTAGGAAAACGAACAAACTGGGCATTTATGCTCACGCCAATTGCACATTGGGCCGATAATGTATTTGCTAGTTTGCATTCGAATTTTGATAGTTTGATTTTAACGTCAGCCACATAAATCGAATTATGATTAGACCCGTGGCTGAATTAATTGGCCAGACGAATAAATACGGGAATTGGATCTTTGATTTTATCTCCCTGCAACTCGAGAGATATCTGGGGAATTAACAACGCTGATGTAATGATTCCGATCGATAAAGGAATCCAGGACCTACCCGGCCATTGTCGTAGTCTCGAGCGCCAGATATTGTCAATCGAGCTTTCGCCTTCATGGCATCTGCCAGTGGAATCTGAAAGAATGAATCAATGAGAAGAAAAAAGTCACTCATGACTGAAGTGAAAGGTCTCAAAACTTTATTATCAATTGTTTTTTTTTTCAATTTTGTAATAAACCTATCATTAAATACGTTTCTCCAGAATATAATAAGAACAGAGATGAAAAACAGAGAAAAAAATATATTACGAGGTCTAAGATATCAAAATCCTACGCAATTTAGAAATTTCACTAATAAAGAGAATCATAGTTTCACAGTTTGTAGATTAATTTTAAAAGCGACAAATTTAAATTCTGAATTTTATTTGTTGATAAATAATTTGAACCTACTCATATTTCCAAATTCAATAATGCTATTAGCGAGTCGTGTAATTTTATTTCTATATTTTCCATCTCCCCTTAAATCCCTGAAAAATCACGTCAGAAACCCTATCCCTACCCCTATTAACCCTTTCCCTATTCGGGAAAGTCGTTAATTTTTTGGTCTCTCTCTGAAGAAGTTCAGGTAAAAAAACTTAAGTAAAATTGTTAAGAGAAATTTAGTAATTATTTGGACATTACCTTTGCTCTCGATGCTTCAGTATGTGATTTGTAACAAAACTCTAGTAGAGCTACTGCTAGTGCCAGCAGTAGACCGCTTATGAGTATGTAAAATATTCCAGCAACATTACTCAGTGACAATTCATTCCTCGAATCCTGCTTGTCACCGTGTCCACACTCAGTTCTGTCGTACCACCATCTGTTGACTAGTTTTGTTAGTTCTCCACTTTCTTTCAAGGTCAGCACTGATAGATTTATCTTATCCCTGTTGGATCAAGGAACATATTTAATGGAGTCTCTCAGATCAGTCTGATCCACAGATTTTATCCCATTCGAAATAAAAGTTTAAACTATAGAATGTCTTTACTGAAAAGAAATCCATCAACTTAGGATCGATGCTGGGTAAAAGAAACTCACTTCAAAGGAGAGCCCACCGGAGTTGCAATTCCAAATCCCTTGGAGTCCAAGTTTCTCCCTACTTTCATAGTATCACAGGGCACTCTTTCATTGATATAATCATTCTTCGGGCTTTCAATCAGTAATGCATATTTCCCTTTACTCTGCCTCACTTTTTTAATTCCCTCGTCATATGTATCAACAAAAACGTGTTTTCTGGAGTTCATGAATTCCCACATTTTACTGTACAGACTGATCTGTGATTTCTGGAAAAGCAGAAAGCCAGCATTACTCAGAATATGTACCACCGAAAGAACCTGAGCATGTCAATTTACATGATAATGTATTTTCCTTTCACATCTACTTTATCATTCACATGGAATTTTTAATTTCCACCGGGACATTTCGTAGGAAAATATTGAATAGATATACATTGAACTCACCCGGAAGAAATCCCATGTGGATCCATGATGGAGTGTTCCGTACTGGACTTCCGTTTGTGATGCTAGATCCTCGGCGGAATTTATCGGTGTTACCATCCTCTCGACTGTCAAAAATGCTGCGAGATTTGCAGTGTACGAAGATATTATTATTAATGTGAAGAACCACCATACACATCCGACTATTCTCCCTGACATGGATCTGGAAAAAAGGCATTGCCCCAGTTTATTTTTTATCTTCAGTCTCTGCGAACCAAATAGACCACGGGAAAAAATGTAATATGAGTAAAAAATGGCAAAAGGTGCATGGTATTTAATAATGTGAATTTGCATCGAATTTCATCTTTCAAAAGTGTGGAATGGAGTGAGGAGGTTGCTGCAGAATTTACAATTCATATCGCCAACTGAGAATATTTAAACCATTAATCAAAAGACTAGCTCGCCAAGGAAGCCCCCGTCGCTTAAATGTAAATTAATTGAGCCGCAGTTACCGCCGGCCTTCGAGTTTCACGTAATGATTTCATCTGTGTTTTCGCATAGCCTCTGCATTTCTGTGATTAAAGAAATATAAAATCATGAATCTGTTCCAATGCAGTAGGAGTGAATGCAATTTAGATTGGATTAAACTTTCAGAGAAAATTTTTTTCATTTTCGGAGATCTGGTGCTAATTACCGGTGATACTCATCATACTGGTGACTAAAATTGATCGATACTTCGCTCTCGACTCCGCTAGTAGTTAAATATAAGAAGAGTGGTTCATTGTCAGTCTTCCACATACTTTTTCACTCAAAAATTGTGTTCCGGCGCCGTTTACTTTAATTATATAATTTCAGGTTTTAATTATTGAACAATAAATTATTGAGCATATGAAATATTCCGGGAACATGTGGAAATCTTCACTTCAATAATCCATCCCTACAAGCATTTACTACAGTCTTCTCTTGAATTGAGGCGTGTTCTAGACTCAAATCTTCATCGTGCGATGTTCATTCATGATTCGAGAGTTGAAAGTGAATAAACAGGCAAATCATCTCTTTCATCTCTCGAATTTTCAAAAAAATTAAAGAGTAGAAAGATCAAATAGCCGAATGAAGTCTCGTTACAGACTAGCACTCCCATTAGCTACCACCAAGCTTGATTTTCCAGAATTTTCACAAGACGTGTATTTTCCATTTCCCCACTTATTCGAGATTTCTCTGCTCTCCTACAGCTTTACCTCTGCACTTCGAAACACGATCCAGTGATTGCACTCCTGTTGGATTTTTAAGCTCTTTACCTGTTTAAAAAAGAAGTGGAGAAAAACGGAAAATACTGAGTGGAAATAAATACGGTGTTATGCATGAAGTAGAGAAGCATCGTATTGCATAAATGCAGATCAACTCATGTCGACACGCGCATATCCGCACTAAGCCTGATGAGATTACTACGTAATTCGAACTTCCATAATAGCTTAAAATCATAAAAAAGCTGAATAAAAAAAAATTGTTATTTATCGTTAATGGGGCTCTTCTGCGGACTACATTCACTCCGTGAGCTAATTCATCCCTTCTATAAGAGATCTCGCAGACGGTAATGCGCTTTTCTTGTTACGCATAAAGAGAACGTTGAATTGCCTCGTTGACGAGAGTTCTGCCAATGAACTCAAAGTATTTTTTTTTCAGTCTTAGGGGTTCAACTCATTTCACGTTGAAAAAGATTCTGCCCTGGGATTCTTTCAATGATGGCAATATTGTGAAAAGAATCTAAAATTATTTTTATATAATTCAATGGAACAGGAGGACCGATCTAATTATACCTGGCTAACGAATAAATCCGAAACAGATGTGTTTCTTTCATTTAAAGAATGTAGTTTGCTGGAGTGGTCGTACTAACATTAGTATCCAGACTGCGAACAAGACAAATGATTTACCTTGGCGAAATATCACAGCCCTGTTGCATGAAAGCACCTAATGAGAACCACATACTGTTGAGCATACTGAAATCATTGGCCATGCAGGGTGCTGGGGCATGAAGTGAGCCCTGCTGGCTGTGTGGATGTTGCAGATTCGGATCGCCTCTTCCAACCATCGATGGATCACCACCTCCGTTTAACTGGATTACTCGCCACTCGTACGGTGAAAATCTGTAATTAAATACCTCATGAATATACAGACTTCATTAATGCATTACGTAGCTGATAATAATCAAGTAATCTAGTGAAATTACCTTGATACTATGAAGAGAACAATGGATACTCCAATGTATGAGAATATAACGCAGACCCAAATTTCTTTGCTGAGGGGATTGAGAAAACTGAACACTCCGGGTTTTTGCTTTATCGGCTTTTTTATCATGATGCTGATGCCCAGGGACATGAATGGCTTTGTGAAATCGATTACTCGTTCTCTTTCCGACGTGATGGTCATCGCAGCTATCGCTAAGTCCGCCTCCTATGACGAGAAGCAAGTATAAATTAAAAAATTGTTATCTTTGAAAAAAGAAACTAACATTCTGCTCATTCTTGGCTGTTTTTCTAATTCTCCAAAATTGACTAATGCATAACTTTAAATATATGTTCGAGTTGCGAATAATTTCATTCATTTTGTAGAGTGATAGTAAATAATTACTCTAAGCGGTCCCCAAACATTTAACAATAAATTCAATAAAAATAGTAACGGACTGTTCGGAATGGTCTTCTTAAGAAGATTATTCACAATTACTCTATAGAATACTATAGAATATGTAACTTCTCGAACACCAACATGAATGAAATTTAATCATTTTGTTATAAAAATTTCGACAGTAAACCAAAGTTTGTGTTCTTTGGAATGTTTAATAAAGTTGGGCAATGTTATTTGACGGTTAAATTGAATTAAATCACCCATTAGTTTAATTGGTTCTGTTGCAATTCAAATATGTTATGAATGAACAATTAAATGAATTAAAAATTAAACTTCAAGTAATCGATGTAGTGATCGAATTGAAAAACTAATTGCCCTCTACCATTTGTCAGACAATCGCTAAAATTGATTATCTAGTTTCGCAGTAATAATTCATTTCATCGCATATTTTATAGCACTAATTTCAAAGGGACATCAACAAATGAAAAATTGATTTTGCGTCGGAATTAATTAACGTTGAGGAAGGTATTATATTTCTCCAGGACACGATTTATTTAAATATAGCAATTGTATATGCTTAATTGTCAGCTGATGGGAATACTAATTTTGTCTTAACTGACTTCTAAGTCAAGACTGTTCCTAACTTTCCTATACTGAGAACTATTTTGAAGTATTTCATGAATAATTGAAATCATTCAACAGGAAAAAGTCATTTTAGTGTTTATTTTAATTAAAAGAAGTGCATGCCCTTTTCCACATAATGAAAAACATCTATCAACAGTCTCAATTATGATGTCTCAGTGGTTCTCCTCTGTATCTGAAGTGAAGTGAACGACGAAATCTCCGATACCCGCTAATGATTGGGCACAATACTACAGTCGAATTGATTGTATAGCGCCTGTATTAAATGAATTTACAGCATGCGCAGTCGTGAGATGAGACGAAGTGCATACGTGACTGGCTTTTCTGTCCCTTGCATGTAGCTTCATGAACACCCCTCTCAAAATCCAAAATAACCTTATAAGCTGCGAAGGGGAGTTGGCAGAGTGGGCTTCAGCTCCATGCAAAAGCATGTGCAATGATAATACCATTATTTCCGTGACGTAGAGGATGGGGGTTACGATACAGATGCAGCCCAGAAAGCCCTCAATGAAATTACTTGGAAATAACGTCGATGGGATGCTGGGGAATATTAATAAAGCGGAGCTTTGGAATTTAATCAAAGTTCGGTCAGTTATAATCTGGCTCATCTCTACCAGCAGAGATATCCAACCATTTTCCATGCTCAATCATCGATAGAATATGTACAGGAATTGTTTATTCAATGCCCATCAAAGCTATTCGTTAAATTTAAACAATAGGGAGGGATTCACTTCCATTGGGGTTCGTAAATTTGCTGGTAGATGGTGGGTGATTATCCACACTCACTGCAGCTTTCGACCTCTGCCGGTGGAAATTCCAAAGCTTCCTACGGTTTGGAGGATAAAACAGGCATTTTTCATCCTTTTTGGAAGGGTGAATGGGCTTTCAAGGGTGGTAACGCAGGAACAACGATCAATAATACTTCCCATTACCAAGTATCAACGCATCAAGAATTGCCAAAGATTTACTCCGTTTTACTGTGTCCATTCCTTTGCAAGGCTCGATTATATCCTACAGAATTATCTGAAATGAATAATTTAATTTACCCTTCTGATGAGCTCGCCGACCATTCCGTCCCATCCACCCAGTACATCGGGATTTTCCGAGCCATATTTACCGTCGTCCACAGGTTTAAGCTCGTCTGGAAATTCATAAAAATGATTTTACAGGTTTTTTTTTATTCTCGGAGGGAGATGGACCTCATATGATAACAGTAGAATCTTACATTTTATTCCGAGCTGTTGGGCTATCAAGTCCGCGAGGTCTTTACAGTATCCCTCAAATCTGTCGTTTCCAACGAGTATTTTCCCTACCTCGGGTTTCTTCAGCATCATGAATGGCTCCTCCTGTTATGAACAACCATGAAAATGATAATATATCAGGAATCTTGATATGAGTGTTTTTATAAATGTAGTTAAGGTTTCATAAATTCCTCGAGAATTTTTCAGAATGTGTGTCCATGGGGATGATGGGAATATATTCATTCATACACTGTCCTATCTCACGATGAGAGGAAAAAATGAAAAGTTGAGAGAGAGGGAAAATAAAATTGAGAATATGCAAGATAAGTAAAGTGGAAAATCCTGCGGGTTGGGGATGGGACACACCCGAGGGGTGGTGGTGGTTCAACTTTCAGAGAAGAGGGGGGCCTCGATCATAAATATTTATGGCCTCGTTTTGTGGATGGTGGTTCTGGCTATTCGCCTCGTTTGACTCACCAGTATCGTCGTCACGATGTACGTTTTATTTTTTTCAATTTCCTGAGTAGGCAGTCGCACGTATTTAGCTGTAATGGGTTGGAAGCCAGCCTCGTCCGTCCACTCAGCAACCTATTACCATTTTTTGAATTGCACAACAATTATATTTATCAGTATTCCAATCATCAACAGGAAAAAATAGTGTTAATTTTCAGTAGTGTTTTGTTTTATTTTAGAATTTTGACATGATAAGATATATCACTAAATCCATAAATATTTTGCTTTGGTACTAAAAAAAATTTCTTTTCTCATTATGAGAGAATTCTTACTCAGAATAATTTACCAATGGATTATATAAATAATCACAAATAGAGTAAAACCAATTGTTATGAACAATATAACAAAAATTTGTTTATTGATATCAATTCTTATTTATACTCTATTTGATATTTTGATTTAATTGGAATTCTATTGGTTTTTATTGGCATCCATTCGCCTCTTAGATTGAGAACATTACAATTCTTCTAATGATCATTTGTCCGCCTTAAGGATGTTCGCCCTATATATCGAAAAATATAAGAAATTGATGATTTTTTTTTCCAAGATTCTTTAACTTAGTATAGAACGATACCTGAAATTTC
>JAPYZN010002096.1:0-13124 GCA_030522865.1 Psyttalia lounsburyi
CAATACTGTTTCAACCTTAAATCAAGGCTTGATTATATATTGACGACCCATGCTTGAATCAATATACGATTCAACAATGGAAAGAGGCTTGATTCAAGGCTGGGTTATCCAGCCTTGATGGCATATCTTGTTTCAGCCTTATTTCAATCGTCAGGGTTGACTTTTCCTACCTGGGTGGGAGTTTACAAATTCAAACGTAGTATGAAGAATCTTCAAAAAACTAATTGAAAGAGCTTCCAAAGACGGATATATCTTTACCCGGGTACGGCGCGCTGTAATTGTGATAATCAAAATTGAAAATTTCAAATTTGCCTCGACAGCTGTGAACCAATAAGGAATCAGCGTGACAGACTTTCGAGATATGGATATATATCGATGTTGTGCTTTTTACAGTAGGATTTAATGTGACAATTAGATTTATCTT
Source organism: Psyttalia lounsburyi (assembly GCA_030522865.1). Lineage (NCBI taxonomy): Eukaryota > Metazoa > Arthropoda > Insecta > Hymenoptera > Braconidae > Psyttalia > Psyttalia lounsburyi. The sequence goes on from JAPYZN010002096.1 coordinate 425, forward strand.
ATGATCATTTTCGCAATTCGCCATGGTAAGCAAATATGAAGGGAAATTGAGGATTCATGTGGAATTTAATTCCGATCATGAATTTCTACAATAGCTGTACTGGCACGCTTTATTACTGCATACTGTGTTTTAGTAACATACCTCGAGATTTTGCTTTCGTAGTACTGCCCCCACTTCTTCCCTATTTCTTGTCTACTCGATGTCGCGACAGTTTAACTGAATACAATGAACCCCGGGTAACTCGCTGCTCTAAACACGGTGATTGTAGTGCTAGTGCTGTTGAAGATGCTCAATAGTTTGAGTAGTCTGGATCCCTTAGAATATGTTGTTTGGATGCCGGAGGCTGTATAGAGAATACCTCACTAGATATTTGAATATTGATGGTACAAAAGCACAATTGTACATAGAAAATATACGACAGTATTGAATATTAATGATTTATTTTTGTCTTCGCAATGTGAATGTCTTTTCGTCAATATCAAATTCGAATTGAATAACTCAATTAATTTATTTGGATGAGTCAATTCCATACTCATGGATTTGATTTCTCACGAAATATCCAATCTCATACTTCAAAACCTCAAAATATTTACAATCATGAAATTTCCACTCAAGAACGTGCTTTTAGAAGTACAATCAGTCGAATCAAAACAATTGTCTGAATTAGGTCAATGTATATATATTGAAGAGATTTCACTTCCTAACGAAGAGGCTTCTTAAGATCTCCCGAGTTTTTCCAACACTTGAACTTTTCCAGTGGTACATTCAAGTGCACAACGTACAATTCAGGATAGAAGCCAGTTTCTATAGACTCAGAATGCCAAGGAAAATAAGAGTGAGAGAGGGTAAGAAAAAAAAACGAGATATATGCTGAGTTGTGTGTGAAACCTCGAGTGAGAAGTGAAAACGAAGGAGAAAAAAAAGAAGAAATAGAGAAGAGGTGAGGTTGAATTGGAAGAGGAAAGCTGGCGTCGATCCGGTTCTTCAAGCCATCCAAGAGTTGGAGAGCGTAAGGAAGATCCAGGGGATACGTAACGCAAGGGATGGACAGGTAAACTAAGGCTGAATAGGTAAGGCTATACCATGAAGCTAAACTACTTCGGCCTGGAAACACACGATGGGCTTTGGGAGTGAGGCTTGAGTGCTACCCGCTTGTTCTGTAATCCAATAGAGATCCCCAGACCTTTTCCAACCCCCACCTCTCTTATACCCTTCGGTTTCCTCTATTCGATGAATCTACACGAGGATATTCCGCACTGTACCTATACCATGTGTTCGGGGATATGCAAATTTCAATATGGCGGATGATGAGAGTAGGAGTACGGAAGTTCCTTCGGCGTGAGATGCACCAAGGGAGAGCTTGAATTGGCAATATTGTTTTAAATTTGGGAATTTTTTTTTCGGGGTGAGAATTGAACGAGATCATCATTGTAAGTGATGTAGTTTGAAAACGAGAATTCGGGGTAAAGCGCGAGAGCTGGCTATTTTACATCAGGGGGCCTATTATCGACGCATGCGAAACGTCTTTCATGAACGGAACATAATCCGTGAACGAACGAAAGATTCGTTGATCACTGTCGCTTGGGAATTTCAAATTCGTGAGGGAAAATCTTTCGTTCGGCAATTTTATTTTCTCACATGAATCTTATTCTCATACAAAGTATCTTCAGGGTTGAGGTTCTTAACCTACGTTGCATAAAAAAAATGAATTTCTATGATAAACTTTTCTAATTTAACAAATGGATAATCTTCGCCGGTTTCTGAAAGATCCATATCATCGATTTCATCATCTAAACAAAGTCGATTCCAAGAATTCAATTTGTAGATGAGAATCGCAAGACTAACGAAATGAGAAATCCGTTAACGAATGTTGCCGATCCGTCTACGAATCACAGTCGTATGGGGAAGCGTCTAACGAATTAGAGTTCTCAAGGGAATACCAAATCTTCGTTTGCGGATTGCATTCCCAAGTGTCGAGAATAGGGCCCCAGTAAAAGAATATGGTAACTCCTAGGTAAAAAAATCTTGGTCCGAAATAGATTCATTGCTGAATTTTCTCCACGAAGAGAAATGGTTCTCAGTTTCTTACTTTTGGAATTGAGAGTCATTACAATTCGACGGTATCAGTTCAATAAAATTTAAAACACATTTAAAAGAATTTTTTTCATCATAATAGAATTTATGTGACCACCCGTAACAATGCAAAAAATTTGTAGACGGATTATGGCATAAATTTGGAAAAGCATAGATGCATATAATTTTTCGAAAATTGTGGGCTTCACCCCCTCTGCTCGGATATTTCTCGACTTCGAACGAACTGATTTGAAACTTCTAGTACAAATGATCCTCATTGTGTGGAGATCCTTGCGGAAGTGCCTTTCATGGATTCCCTAATCATAATCATTCACATGGGAAATTCAATGAAAACAGCTGAGCAGAGGAAGAGGAAGGCATAGGGGTAGTTTGTTTTGACATACATTCATTGGCCTCTTTGGCTGCACTCATGCAAATTTCACAAAGCCATTATGTTCAAACCTCCCCCCACTCATCTCCTTCGGCAGTTGAACGCGCAAACGTAATTACCGTTTCGTTAGTGACATGTCACCCATTACGCTCCAGTAGGAGGTAAATGCAAGGATAAAGCGACGTGCGGCTGGTGGGTAGGGGCTGAAGTGTGTCACTGACAGGAGTGATTGTCGTTAGTGTGTACACGGTGATTGTTTTTTTTTGGCAATTTTAAACTGGCCGTTCGTCACATCATGTTCAACCCGCATGTATTTCCCATTTCTCATTTTTCAAGGGAGGGTTTGGTTATCTATGTCCAATACTTCGGATCAGTTACTGGAAACGATTCAACTTGTCAGTGTCAACTGGCTTTTTCTAGTTATTCATGATTTTTTATTCACGCCAGATTTATTTGGTATTACACAGATGAAATGAGTGACATTTGTTGCAATCACATCAATTCGAATTACGAACAGATTTACACACAGATAAAAAGATAACTTAAATTTTTTTCACAGATTGTTGAACCTATAGTTCATCAATTACCTTAAGCTAGGATCCACCACAAAAAATTAGGGTTCAGAAAGTGAATTTCAATGAGATTGACTCACAAAATTTTAGTTTCAAACATACAAATATTGTAAAATGTGTACATTTTCGAAATAATATTCCTCATAGGAAACCAATTATAAATACAATTAAAAATTCAACAAATCAAATCGGACAAAATATGCATTAGAGATAAGCAAACTGAGTCTGCAATTGAAATCTACGATTAAATTGCGCTTTTTACATTTCAAATTTCGTTATGGTTCAAACTTCAATTTTTTTTGAAGAATTGATAAAAAATGTATCTGTATAAGTTAGACTGACGATTAGTATGATGTTACTGTTTTATTTAAATGGGTGCTTTCTCTGAGGAAAAAAAATATTTATGTCATTTATGATATCTGAAATGTTACGAAAATATAACGTTCATTTCCAGAAGTGTACAATTGGCTGATATTTAAAACGTCAAATGTGCATGCAGCATATGAACTTTATGATGGGGTTGATATTTCAGGAATAAATTCAATTAGTCTTTCGTTATTTCCAAGTCTAATTAATATGTTGAAAATGCCATTTATTAATTTATATGTGTCAGCGGGTATTCGAAAGAGATGTTATTATTACGTGGAGAAGGAAAGAAAAGTGGCAGTCATTAGCGGCCGTTCCTCAATTAATTGGACTTTAAAGAATGCGAACATACCTACCTATGGGAACAATACTGTTTCATTGAAATATATGTTGAAAACCAAAATATTTTCTAATGCAGTACATTCTTTCAACGTGTAATAACTTAATGTATTCGCGGAATGCCTCACAGTGCATTGTTATGTGAATCGATGGAAACTGTATAAAAAAATTCAATTCAATTGTGGAACATTACTAACGAACCATTGGAAATCCTTTTCTAGAATTCGTTTTTTTTGTACAATATTACCTAAGGTAGACATCATGTGTTTTTCATCGTATGTGTCGTTAAAAATACCCCAATAATTAACCCCCCGTTAAAAAAAAAATCGAGTAAATGATTTAATGGATTAACACAAAAAAAAGTTTTTGCACTTGATCATTATTGAAGAACTCATTATATTTTGTGATTTTGTAATCATTTTTGTTCATTTTCTCTCAAGTTTCATGAATTTTTGAAAAGATAAAAAAAATGTAGAAAATTAATTGCATGATAAAAAAAATTTTGGGTCATTCAGTAATGATGAAACCCGAACACGGTATATTTTTCCTATTGCTGCAACTAACCATTTTTCAGAACGAAAAGTGAATTATAGACAAAGGTCAAGATTTTTCCCCTTCGGTAAAGAAACATTTAAATTTTAGATTTCAATCATACCGGAAATGCTCCCAATTGCGCATTTTTTCATAAGACCCTAGGGGGATTGTTGATTCTCAACAACTGTTTTTTTGCAACAAAAATGGTTGCTAATCGAGAGAAAAACTGCGATTGAAAAATCCAAAGATATTTTCCGTCGAATTTTGGTATTTTTACCACATTTTTGGTACAGTCTTTGAATCATTTTAAAGTAGTGAAAGAAACTCCGCAAAAATCATCACTGTATTCAAGACAGGCTATTTTAATACCAAATCCTATTGATGATACTCAATCTGTATAGAGCTGAAATAATTTATTATTTTGGGACGGAAAAGTTGAGTTAAATAGTATTAATAATGGATTGATGGTTCCATCGTTGAATGCTATATCGTTGAAGTTACCCGCCATTATTTTGCACTGCGTTGGTAAAACAGTATCGACGGTTTTGTATTATCAGAGTTCAGTAACATGTGACGGTTGATATTGTAGATGCAGTTGGTAGAACCGGCCGTCGGCATAGCAGGGAATTACTACAGACATAGGATATTATCAGGCTCCGATAGAAAACCTACCCTTTCATTTGAGCTTGTATTTCACCCCTGAATCATGAGTTCGTAGAGGTCCTGAAGGATGGAGTTGATAGTTCGGCCAAATCAGAATGGTCCCTTTAATTTATCGTTTTAGAATTTTTCAAAGATTATCGTACGCTTCCATGTCACGATCTTTCATCTCATATATTCCTGAGCAACTTATTTTGATTAAATTCTAAATAATTAACCATCCATTTATTTTTCAATGGACAAGAATTGAGAAGTGACGTATGTGAAAATCAAAACTGAAATTTATTACATTTCATATACTCAGAAATGCATTTTTCAAAATTAATGAACAGATGGATGGCAATCGAAAAATCATCGAATAATTAAGAATATTTAATCAATGACTTCCCAAGGTAATAGAGAAAATTTATCGTTCTCTTTACGTTTTACTCCCAAGACAAAATTTATGAAACAAAATTAATGATAAATTACGAAGGGGATAAAAATGACAAATTGCGTACAAATTTCACCATCTAGCAAAGATATGATTTCTATTCACACAAGTTTCCTTCTATTTGACGAAACTAGAAATTCTTTCACATAAACTGAAGTATAATATACTTCACCCTACAATCATATTTCAGAAAATAAAATTCACCATAATTTTCTGGAGAATTGTGTCTCCCCTTTTTTCCTCGTTCAGGAATCGATTTTCCCACATCCCTCGATGATTTACGTGTCACCTCACACGGTCTGTCGAGTGGTTATGGCCCCGACGACGAATACCTGACGACTATTGTTATCGCTCTCCTCGCTTGATTAACTCACTGCAGTTTTAATGTCTGCATTTGCCACCAGTCAACTTCTCCATAAATGTTAAACTTTCTACCATTTCTCTTTCTTTTCAACTCTTAATGCACCAGATATGAAGAGTCATTTTCTCAAGAGTTACAATAAAATTTTACGACGAATCAATAACTCCACTGGATCTATGTCTTACCATCGCCAACCGTAACTACTCGCATCGATCAAAAATGAAGGGGATCGCCCCGTTTCTCCCTGGAATTCTCCGTCTGGGGCTTTTCCGTGTCCGCTGCGATGGAGAGTGATTAAAAAAGTTGATCCCTCGGCATCGTCTCACCTATCACTTCATTTCTCTGTTTGTCATTCCTCAAGTTCTTGCACAGCTGTTTTTTTTATTCATCTGTTTTTCTTACCACGAGAGAGCCGGACAATACGCCGGAGTAATTGTTGTGCGAGGGAGACAAGCGTTCGTTCAGGGATTGCCGAAGAAGTAAAGAATGGAAAAACAAAAAGTTGTAGAGGAGAAAAAAAAGTTTTTCTAGGAAAAAAATACGACCGAAGGAGAGAAAAGAAAGCACGCAGCGCAGGGACCGATAGTGTCGGATTACCATTGGCATTGTGGAGTGCAGACATGAGGGGTTGTGGAGCAAAAAGTGGAGAAAGTGAGGATGGAGAATCAGACAAGACGAAGAAGTTATTAGAAATACCGAAAGAGCGTTCAATACCACCCTGTAGTAGAGGGAGGTTAGGTTAGCAAAGGTGAGACCGAGTCGTTTTCCTTTTCTTCATTTCACATGACATCAGAGATATCGGAACTACTGAGGTGAAGAAAAAAAAACTGATGCTGGAAAATATCAGGAGAAAGAGAACTGGAATAGTGAAAGAGGAAAAGCAAATTTTAACATGACTTCACTCGTCCTCCTTACTCGGATTTATCTCAACAATGTATCTTTGAAAAATTTACATACTATGGGGAAATGGATATACATGGTTCTCTACAGGGATTCATATTCCTCTCTGATTCCTCAACAATGGCATTATTTTTACAGTCCTCCGATAATGATCAGCGATATTGCTGGGGAGAATAAATGAAGTTTGATGGAGGACTCAATATCAAATTTCCTTGATACTCGAATACACCGATAAAATCCCACAATAAACTCCAATTTACTTCGTAATTTAGCTCCATCTGTCTATAGAGATACCGGGAGACGAACAATTGGAAGGAATGTTAGCTGCAAAAACTGGAAATCACTTGGCGGGAGAGTGATGAATGAAAGAATACAATTAGGAAGTGAACCTGCTGGTGAGTGCAAATAAGGGTGGAAAACATTGTGTCAATCTCAGCGTAACGGACGGAGAGAGAGGAGCTCGAGAAAGAGGGAGCGAACTGTAGGGCAGAGCCGAGATATCGTCGAATGGATACGAGTTCGGGGGTAATTGTTATCCGATAAACCGATGGAAAGGCTTGCTGAAGGATGGATGTGACGTTACCAAGAACAATTTCAGGTAGAATAGAATGTTGGGTAAGGTACGAGGGAGCATCATCGGGTTTTGAGAGGAATCATTTGCGTAACTGTCACAAATTCCTGAAAGTGGAGAGAGAATATTTCATTTATCTTTACCTTGAGAATGATTACAGCTATGGAGTAATAATAATTATCTTCTTAGGAAATAGTAGATATGTCTGAAATAGATATTGTTTTGATAAACTATATTTTGTGCGCTGAAAAAATTATTTACTATAGCCGTGGGTCTGTTACTATATATTCTCAATGCAGCTGGCCACTATTTTCTTTTGTAATTTAACAAAATTGTCAAAATTTAGCAAAAATGTCTTGAGCCTGACGAATTATTTCCTGCGCTTACATACCCCCACTCCAATTTATTACCTTTTCACTGGTGATTTTAGCATTTCATTGGAAAATGAGGTTACCTCTAACGAGTATATAAAAGTTTTACTCCAATATTGTAGTTTTCCCAGAAAATGTTGTCGTTCCTATTAGAGTAATTACTTATTGAACTTCAGTTCTGATGAAATTTCCAGGAGTTCAAACAATTATACATATTTGACATATTTTTAACTTCTCAAGCTGAAGGAAAGAAGTTATTGCAACGATCCCAAAAATCACTAGTTTAAATGTAAGGATATTTCTGTTTTCTAACTAGTCAAGTCATTCTATGATGTCGTAGGATACACATTCTTCTAAGTCTGCGTGCATGTGTGCGTGTGGGTGTGCGTGAGATGGATTTCCAAGTAACGTAGAGCGGATTAGTTTGTAAAATTCAGTTACTGTTGACTCTGTTACTGTTGTATAAATTATACAGAAGGATGCAAAAGAGGTTTAAGTTCATAGAAGGGGAATCCATGAAGGATACCCCTGAAATAACTACAGGATTTAATCAAATTTTGTTTTAATGTCTCTCTACATGGCTTTATTCTAGTTGAATATTGATCGAAATCGTCTCGGCGGTTATTCACTTATTGAGGTAAAACTTTAAAACGTTTTCCTGCCATTCAATCGATTGTTTTCTGTGGAAATTCCAAATTTTCTTCACCAATAATATCATCAAAGTGTAGTAAATGTGGAAAGGAATAATGAACATTCGTATAAAATCGGCAACTTATGAACAGTTCACTAGAGCATTATAAATTTTCTGTATACACCCGACACTATTGAGAAAAGTTTTAATGGCAAATTACCAATGCGTGAGAACAGTTATTTCAAACATCTGACGTACCTAAATGAAATTTTGATGTTCACCGGGTGAAAATAACCAATTTTGTGAGGTTGCCCCCTCCCAACTGTACTTCGCGTGTCAAGCATTGGTGTCATTGTACCGGTAACTTTTAATTGCAGATTGCAACTGCGTTAGAAAAAAAATACCACGATTGCTTTTTCATAAAAATTTAACAGGCTCTGTACGTGTCACAATTCATCTCGTATACGATGAATGGCAGAAATATTTTTTTTTATTTAGTTGTGTGTATTTATCTTTTCGTTTGTTATCCGCTACTAGTAGGGGATATGGAACGACGCAGTGGTTGTTATGCGATAGCAAGGGTCACCAGATTTTTTCCCATTTGTAAACGAAAATTTCAAGTATCCATGGTTACCGAGGGCATTGTCTTCTGGGATTAATGAATGAAGTTTTTCCATGTCAATGAAAAGTGGAGTATAAATTTTTTCAATAACCAGATTGTATCTACAATTTATAGAGTAGAGGAAAACTCAGGAAAAAATTTAGCGTTGGGAACTGGAATGAATGCACAGATTCTCTTTTGCTAAATTGTAATACGGAAAACAGGAGCAACTAAATACATACGGAGAACTTTTCTTTATACTCGTTCTTTTAAATAACCACTAAGATAACTTAAAATTCTGCGGTTTTTTTCACTGATTCTGGAAAAATTTGAAAGCAGTTATGCAATTGTACATTTTGTTTCATAAAATGCAAAGTGAAGACAGTAAATAATTTTGGGCTTTGAATGTTTAATAGGTAGTTTTATACATTATTATCACTGACGATGACGTATCTTCAGTTTCTTTCTATTAGTTCAAGGATGTAATGATATCCTGACCAAGGTCGTGAATAATAATAATATATAAAATTAGGATTAACAGATTAACAGGATTATAACAGGATAACAGGATAACAGGATTAACAAAATTAACTTAGGTAGTACCAAAGCGGCAGAATAATATGGATCGATTTACCTTCAATAAGAATAGCGAATAAAAATTCTCTGTCCACCCTAGATTACAACATTCATTGAAAATGACCAATATTCATAAATTTATCGGCTCTCACAGAATTTTTTTTTAATATTCCCACGAAAATTTTCGAGTTATTCTCCTCATCAACCCATTGATGTTGAAACATTTAATGATAGTCATCAGAGTTCACGTAAAGGGTGAAGATGAATTAGTTTCATTCATACGTGCAATATCAACAACTTTTAACTTACAATTTTCTCCCCCCCAATGGTAACAGTCTCTCCTTTCCCACAACCCTCGCTACCCTGTGACTGAATTGCACTGATTGTATTCTCATGCAAAATATGTCGCCACATAATAACCAAGCATGACTGGACGCTACACAGATTCATTTTGCCCACATACATACACTCACATTCCCGGTTATAATTACCATCAGCTGTTATTTAACTTTTTACCTATTACGTTGATTAATTTCATTCTAAATCTACGCTGAATTATTAATTAAAAATCATGAAAAATATCTCATTAATCATTCACACCGAGTCAACGTCATAAATAATTATTTCATGATTTGTTGGGTGAGTGCGTTGCGGAAGCCAGTGAGGGGGCTTCACGTGGGCAGTTTCAAGCCGATAATACATTAAAATGAAGTGAATGCCAGCCGATGCCGATGCAATTAGGACAATTCATATTGAATTTCGTTTGTGGAGGGTTACAAATTCATTTTCGTATATCAGCATTTTGGGTACGTCAATCCACCCCTTCCCTTCACCACTTCCGCGCCGCTCTTGACCAAGTGACGAGCTTCAAACGCATCCCCATCCACTGTTTTCCAATGATGAACATGGCAAATTCGCTGCACTTGTTATTGAGCTCAATGCAGATAGAAACAGAGGGTTATATCATGCGAGTGAAAATTCTGTGAAATATTTAACAACTAATTTACGGAAAATTGTGATCTATTTCGCTGTCGATTCTATGAACATACGATGAAAATTTCAATTTCAATTTGGTAATGATGGAAATGAATGAGTATTATGGAGATTCAACGGATTATCGATTGTTGACAATTATTTTAGATTCATACAAATAAAATTCAGTATTTCTATCGGATTAAAAAATCCGCTGAATATGAATAATTATCTGTCTCAAATTTACGACTTGCACGTAATAAAAAACACAAAATAATTTTTCATTCACCGCGATTTACTGATACAAAATCTATCAATTCTAGGAAAGGGAATAAGTGTAGTCAATGAACAATTAATTGCTTATTTTGAAAAGCTTTAGAATTTCGTCATCATTAAAATTTATCTACATCTAAAATTTTACCAGGGAAAGATTTCAAATTAGAGGAAATAACACTTCCAAAATTTTGGGTAGTATTCATCATTTGTTTATGGGACGTTAATATTATTCTTATATACAAAGAAGAACCATTGAATATCTCGAAGGCGCACTTAAACATGCACTCGAATGAGCCCTCGACCGGCTCTCGAAAGAGAGCCGATTTTCCTAAAATCGATTCTTTTATTATGTATAGAGGAGGCCCATTGAATATCTCGAATGATCATTCGAATAAATGCTCGGACATGTACTCAATGTAAAGTTAAAAAAAAAAAAAAAAACATAACAAGACGGCGTCAATATCGCAAGTGGCCGTGATGCCGTTAGTAAAAGCATAATTTTGTAGGAATTGTTTTTTAAATTCTCAGGATTCTCCAGCAATAATTTCATTGGTGAATTTGAAGATTAAAAAACTTCGAATCTGATACATTCCACACTCGAAGGGGACATGGATAAAAAAAAAAAGAGTGCGTTGAAGTTACATATGGCAAAAGTGCAACTTTGCCAGTTTGGAACTCAAATGACTCTCCTAAACACTAAAAAATAAAGACTTTATAACGAGTATCAAATAGTGGCGACTAGTGAGAAACATACTTTTCATCACACTGTAATGAAAAGTGAACCTTTCGGCAGATAGTGATGAAAAATTTTATTCGTAACACGTGCAAATAATGTCTATTACCTCGTGGGATTCTATCACTCACCTTCGGCTCGTGATATAACCTCCCACTCGCCAAAGCTAACTCTTTTGCACTTGTTACGATATATACTATTTCCCTACTAGTAAGTATACTAATCGCCACTACTGGATGATATGGGGTTCAAATTTTTATTCCACATTTTAAATTCTTAATCTTTCAAATTTTTCGTACCTGCGAAATTCGATGTTTTTGAAGTCAATTCAATATCAAACATGTGCATCAAAACGCCATGAATTTCAACCAGTAGCTTCCAATAGTTCTAACAATCCCTCATGTTGGCTAATATAATTTTGAAATTAATCAATCAGTTCGGAGCTCCAATTAACGCGTCGTTTTCTGACAGAACTCATCTTTCTATGTTCACTTTATCCACTCTGGGAAACTATCTGACAGCTTTGGAGGATCTCCAACTTGGATTTCTTTAATCAGTCACTTTTCTCTTGGTGTGAGAAAAATGGGCGGGGTTGAAAATAGGCGAGAGAGGGTAACAGACACGGACGGAACCGTGAAAGGTGTAAAGCAAAATGAATCGCGCAAGTGAGCCTGACAGGTGATTTTTTAATAATCGAGAAGTCGTAAAATATAGTCTTGCCTTCATTGGATTGCAGAATATACTTTTTTTTTCTTTTTAATATAGAAATTACAAGGCGGAAATAATTAATTTCTTCAATTCCGTCGTAAAAATTTTTACGAGAAATTTTATCATCGTTATATCATGCTGAAGATAACATAGTAGCAGTAATTTTTTTACAACTCTGTCATTAATGATAACGCTTTTTAATAGGGCGTTAAATTATTTGAAGTCACTATAATTTAATTTTGCCGAAAAAATTGGAAATTTCTTGAATTAATAATAATTGAAAATTTAAGGAGGAACAACTACTGAAATCTGACAGTGCTGCAGAAAATTGCCTAGGGCGAAATTTTTTACCATATTTTATCGCAAAATAAGTGATGCTAGTTACCTAGGTCTATCTGAAAAAAAAATTTGTTCTTTGAAAGTGTAGAAAGAAAATAGAAGTAATCGGATTGTTTTCAAATTCATAGACGAAATTCAGAATACTAAAATCAATAAGGACTCCTGCCCAGGTAGGAAAAGTCAACCCTGACGACTGAAATAAGGCTGAAACAAGATATGTCATCAAGGCTGGATAACCCAACCTTGAATCAAGCCTCTTTCCATTGTTGAATCGTATATTGATTCAAGCATGG
>JAPYZN010002097.1:0-13107 GCA_030522865.1 Psyttalia lounsburyi
TTTTTCTTAGGCCTGCAGTTTGCGCCGAGATTGTAAGGCAGCACAGTAATTTTTATCGGAATCGCACTATAAAAATTCACAGATTTTTCTCTCCGTGCAAGGGCCGTGGTCGCGTCTTCGAAGACTGGACTGAAGGGGCCAAGTGGCGGTTATCGCTGGGTAAAAGGATTCATCAAGTCGCAAGACGTTATTCTCCTTCACGAGATTTCCTTCGCTGATCATTTTACTAAATTCGTAGTTTGCGGATTAACCAATTAAATACATGATTTTATTCGTCAGTTAACTAATTAAATTTGCAGTGTGATTCGCAATTTTGCCATAAAGAACGACTGCACTTAATAAAAGGTAACAAGCCATTAATTTTGATAGAAATATTTCTCACTGCCTAACATTTTCTATTTCTTTTCTATCATCCCCTAAATTTTTCAACTCATCCAAAACACAATTGACACCGTACAACTTTTAACACCTAGTCCACCTAAAGATCAACTTCATGAATTTTCCAAGCCACGAAAATTCAAGGAAATTGCTCCTGACTATTCATTAATGAAAGTTAATCGTGAGTTGGTTCGTTATCAAACCAGCCAAGTGTACGTGTGTAGATGAATGGATAACCAGTACTGGGTCCAGGCGCCAAAAGCTAATCAGCTTTTTGGAAACCCCCTGACGTGGTCTGTACGCCAGTTGCGAGAGCGTCGCAGGGGATTACCAAGTCGTCTTTATTCAACTCGTAAAACAGACGCAGTTTCGGTTGCCGCAAAGAATTAGAGTGCTACCAAATAGAAGAGCGACTATTTCCAGTGGTGGGAGGTAACGGGGAGGGGAGGGAGGGAGGGATGGAGGGGGGGGGGGCTAGTACTCATCCCCCTCGGATCCAATGGAGAGGTAGTGTAGGTTGGTGGTAATAGTTTTAATCCGGTGTCTTGAAGTCAGGATTTGGGCAATGCCTCGGTGCAGTTAGTGGCTCTTTCGGTAAAGTGGACGACGAGGGAGGGAGAGGGAGAGGGATGGGGGAATGGGGGAAAAGCCACTTCGCGGTCTGATATCATAAGCCGAATAATCGCTATTATTGCCGCCATTTGGTTAATCCGAGGAATCTCAACGCTTGGAATCTTCGCATTTGCCATTGCTGGCCCGGTTTTGTGTTTGCAGCTTTTTCAGGAGATTTTCAGGGGTGCAATGACAATGTTTATTTTATGAATTTTTGGGATTTAGGTATTGAAGCCGCATACCTGGATTATTCATAAATAAGAGAAGAGAATTGGTGGTAAAAATTGAAGTAATCGAGCGTGACTCCAATTATACCGAATTGCAAAAAAAAAGTTGAAGATTGAAGAAAGAAAAGTGAAGAAAAATTGTAAGATTGGTAGAGCTGTTGCGAGTCACGCAAATTTAAATATGAGGTTTTTCGATATCTTTAGTACTGGGAGAAAATTTAAATAGCGACATTCCAGGAGCACAAAAATCGTCGAAATTAAATCTCTAGTTCGTCCCTTTTCTAATTTAGGGATACCTATAGTGTTGAATGTCGTGGTGAATTACAAGACGTTGGCCAGTCACAAAATTTCTGTGTGGCGGTCTCCATACATGCGCTCCCTTCTTCGTACATATTACACTGCACACTGAGAAAAACCACAACGAAGAAGCGCAAGAGGGTGGGAGGGTTCAGACATTAAATCCCTGAGATTCGTTTTAATGACCACAACTTGCTTACAAACTGGTCGACCCAACGCTACATTTCTCTGTGTACATGATGACGCTCTTCCGAGTGTACTGTATGCATTAGAATTGTGTATACAGTGGGTGAGAAGAAAACTGTGAAGAAAATTTAAGGAAGGGGGCAGGATGTAGAAGCGCAAGCAAGACACTTAATAATGGCAGAAAGTTTTTTGGTAACATTCAAAAAGCAACACGTTCACAACTTTTCTTGCATAAATCCTTTTTGCTGGCGTCTGAGTAAGATTTCAAGCTTAATTCTTGCACATTTCAGTTCTCGGATAATTCAGTGGGTGGAAAGTTTTATTTTATGGGTTTGAGGACATAGTTATGATTTAATGAACTGGGAAGTTATATTAAAATCGAGTTCGGAGGGAGAACTGAAGGCGATGGAATCATTATCTGTATTAATTCCGGGAACCATCAACTTGTTGGTGCACTTTCTCTTTTATTCTGGCATTCCATTTAAAACATATTGTCTTCATGAAATAATTTTTTATCAACCTCATCATTTATCAATACCGAGCACTTTTTATTTTGCTGTATAAGGAGAAAAAAATTGAAAATTCTTTCAGTAGAAATACACGGGTTTTCGTCTTCGGAGTTACATTATTCCGTAGAAAAATTATCCTCATAAAATTGGTAAAAAACAGAAATTTTTTTTAATTGTTAATTATGCAAATAAATTGAGAAATTCGTATCGGTCTGATGTTTAAAATTTCGGATTTTCACCGAATTTGAAGCGAAATATTAAATTTGATGATTATTTGTCCGTTTAAGAAATCAAACGATAAATTTGATTCGTTAGATGCCTCGATTACTATTCTCACACAGTGATTTTCAATTTTATATTTTCTTCGGGTAACACGAAGACCGAAACGATTGAATTTGAGCAGGATTAAATTTACTGGGATTTTTTTTAATTCGTGGGACTTTGGTTTATGACGTCATTTGTATATAGAGGTGTGAAATTGTTCAAATTTTACCATGAACTCGAAGGGGTGAACTTAAACGATAACGTTTATCTCTGATATACCAAATATCTCTTAATTGCCCCTGCGTTATAATCACCCTCTAAGATTTGGATGACTATGACTCGTTTTGTATGACTCCAAGTGTCTAAAGGGTTGTGTAAAATGGTGCCTATACTCCTCGAATCGCATTAGCTTTTAAGTGTGTAGCATGTGTTGTTGATGAGGCGGTTAGTATTCAACGTTTGCACTTTCTAACTTCCAACTTTTGAACGCTGGAATTACATTCACGGACTGATAATCGTATTAATTACTACAGTTTTGGAATTCAAAAAATCTAAATATCGGCTGAGAAATCCAGTGAGTGCAAAAATTAGAGGGTATTGACATCTGGAGTATTGCGAAAAAAATTGATGAGAATAATATACTCACACGCAGGAAATCTCTTTCTTACCACCTTGGAAGGCATTGTCTTTGCCCCATCTCCTTGGCAATTCGACTACGACTATTCCAAGATTTCCCCAGAGGGCAAGTTGAGTTGCAGTCTCGTTGATCAGCAAATTCGTGATTTCGAATATTGGTGGATCTGTTGGCTTCAATGTCTGTAATGAGAAACAATAAACTTAGTACGAAGAGACAGTTTTGTATATGAGTCAGGAGGAATTCTTTTCGGTGCTTGTTTCACTGAGATCAAAGCTTTGTACAACTTCGCTTTTAGCTGTTGTACCATTAGAAGAAGCGTTGACAAACTAGACGCGTCACTGCGAATTTGGCTAAATTCTTTTAGCTTCTGTGAATAATGACTCAAGGTATTCCCACGCGTCCTCTAGCTCATCAAGTCACTAGTGTAGCATCATTCGCTCACTATACCTTTACCTGTATGCTGTTAAAATGCTATTACAGCTTATATAATTATACCTCATGTACTTGTTTTGTACACTATTTCCTCCTGCGATGGGGCATTGTATCCTACATGCAGTAATAAATAGTAATAATAACAGCATGTGAATTAACGTTTATAGGACAAGCGAAAAGTTGATCTTGACTGGTCTGATCTGGGCGTCTGGCCCCTTCCTCTTCCTCGGTACATTTAAAATTCTATACATTAAAAAAATTGTTGAGGCTTGCGGGGTAATCGGGGCAGTAGCACTTACTGGGACTTGCACGGCAAACATATAAATTCTTAAAATGTTAAAAAAATGCTCAACCATCATTAAGCCTCCTCCCCCCCCCATAAACTCCTCTTAATACTCGCATCTCCACCAAACGAAGCAGATGAACGTCACAGTGCCCAGGAAAACATTTATTAACCACTCTCCCCTTTTATCAACTCCACTTCTTGCAGTACCATCCCCTCTTCCAAGCCCTCCGCAGTACTCGCTGGAGTGACTCTCTCGCTACAGAGCTCCTGGGTATGTCGGAGCAGAAGAAAAAAGACGTCACATTGTCGACGCCTTATTAATCCAGAGGCGTGGAGTGGGATTTGAGGGTGGAGCTTTGAAGAAATTAAAAGAACAGAGAGTGTATAATGTGAATACATCCATTTTCAGCCTTCTTTTTACATCTTTTTCTCTTTACTCCGCTGAAGACATCCCCAAGGAACGACTATTACCATTTGCCCCCTTCCCACACCTCCTAAGTAGACAGATAGACATCTTGCGCCTTGTCATGTTATTTTTACTCCCGAATGAATGCTCTGTAATCGGTCGATTTTTCAATTCTCTCGTTTTGCGGGCAGATTACTTACAATTTTGTGATACATCGAAATATATTCTGGAATTTTTGAATGACTTTTCTCACACGGATTGTAGGTAATTCGAGCGCAATATTTCAGGCTATCGAACTATTTTATTTTTTAAATATGACATTGGTAAAAAATAAAAGATTATCAGATGTTTTTCATCTTTCAAGTCCCTCAATATCAAATATTCTGTGTGACGAATAGAGGATAATGACTGCTTCAAATATTGCACTCTGCTCAGCCAAAATCTGATAACCCGTTAAATATCACTGGTGATTCAAAATTAATCCAAGATTTTTAAGCATTAATCGGGTTACTACTGATAAATCTTCGCGATAACGTTAATGGCACTATTGAAAAATTCAGATTGACCCATTTAGTCCTTTTTTTGGAATAGAAAAATTTAAATAAAAAATGTTGTTCTCATAAAATGACATATCCACTGGTGGCTCCATTCAAAAACTTATTAATAAAATTGGTCAAAATAAAAAAACAATTAATAGCGCATGAAATAATAATTACATACGTCGTGTAATTAGACCTGACCTAAACTGATATTGTTCTAAAATATATTCCTAATGAGATGTTCATTTAAGAGGTCACCCGTGTAAATCAATTTGAATTTTGTGTCTGTGATAACGCCATCTGTTGTTTCCAGCTATCGATTGCGTACCTCGAATTTCCGTGCGACAAGTTTGCGCGTATTTTTCGGCCAGCTATGACACAATGAACAACGAAGCGAAGAGTTGTTACATATGCAACGATGAAAATCAAAATTCTGCAATTTTTTTACCTAACAATACACCAGTTTTTGTAGGGCGCAATGTGGATACTAAAATCACGGACACGAAGTGCTCGAGGAATCAAGGTTAGTGTGGAACATGGATTGAGTTGTGACATTCATAACCTAAATCTTTCGGTGACATAACACTATTTATGGTGATAACAGGTGACAATACGCGACACTGTTCGATTTTGTTGCTATAATTCGATATGAATCCTCGTATTTTTATTGCTATCTTGGGTTTTCTGGGCTATAGAGGTGATTATGCTGTTTACCAGTGATGGAGCTCGTTTTATAAATTCAAATAGTATTCAACAATTAAGAGAATACTTTGTTATTCTCGATGGAAATGTTTATGAGTTTGTGACTATTTATATTGAACATTTCATTCCATTTGTGATGAACTGTTTTATCAAAAATTCTTCTACTTGATAAATATTGGACGATAAAAGGATCGTTCCTGTGAACCTAAATGATAAAGCAAAAGTTATTATTTTTTTCTAATTAAAAAAGTAGTCTCACGTTTAGCTCTACATTTAACAAAAACGAGTGTGTAGAAATTGTTTACCATCGGGAAAATTAAAACAAAAAATTGTTAACAAAATTGCGACTTACTGTTGATTCTTCAGAAGTTTTTTATTTTTATTTTTCATTTTTATCCTAAAAATAGACGAAAAAAGCCAATTCGGCTATAGAGAAAGACTTATTTTTTTGTTGAATTATTTTATGTCGTTGAATTTTAGTGAAGTCATTATATTGTTATTGTTTTCATTGATTAACTGTGGCATTTAATTTGACTTATGAATTGAGATAATCTGCAGAAATCAGGAGAATATGTTATTATTCTCCATGAAAATATGAATTTCTTCGTGAATATCAATATTACCTGAAGATTGGAAATTATGATTGAAGATTTTCAAGTCAATAAACTTCTGAATATTTGATGGCAAAAAATTGGTAGAGTGAAATTTGAAAAATATTGAAGCGTTTTCCAGATATCTTTTCATTTTCCAAGTGAGATTCGTTTTATTCAAACTGTACCGTTTACTCATTGGAAATGGAAAAATCAATTCATTTTGTCTCATTCTATCAGATATTTCTCCTCTTGCGAAACTCAATTTTGTTTCTCAAATTTATTTCTATGAGGTAGCTATTAGTCCTTATCACCGAAATTTTCTTTTTATTTTATTAGTTCGTTTGTGTGCAAGTTATGCAGATAAAAGTGTAACGCTGTGCCAAACTGGTGCTCGAGCATCTGGCTTCAACGGCTGCAAAACAAAAAAAGATGAAAAGTATTTGGGAAAACATGGGGATATTCTCCAAATACTTCATGGAAAATATGCTTACAGGATTGAATTCAACCCTCCTCCTTCTGATAATAGGAGAGAAACAGTAAATCCTAAGAAACGCTCCTGCATTGATTCAGAGAGTGAGAGCCAAGAATTCAAAGCAAGTAAGAAGCCCAGAGCTAATTATCACGGAACTAAAATGCCTAGGGAAGAGGTCAATGACACTGATGATGATGTCGATGAAGAGACTTCACGGAAGATCCTTGAAAAAGTGAGAGCGAGGCGCGAGAGTCCAACGCCAGGGGGATCCAAGACTGATGGCATTGATTACGGATTATCCAGTGAAATTCATAAAGAAACGTGGGAGGACATCGACAAGCAAGCTTTGATGATTTTTACAGCTGATGGGGTGCAATCTAGATCGAAAATTGCAGCGTACGACATGGATGGGACTCTAATAACCACGCAATCAGGACTGGTATTTCCCAGGGATCTCAATGACTGGAAAATTCTGTTTCCAGTAGTACCTGGAAAGTTGAAGGAGTTGCATGCTGATGGGTACAAAATTGTTATTTTCACGAATCAGGGAGGACTGGGGTTGGGAAAATCGAAGCCTAATGATTTCAAACAGAAGATTGAGAGAGTTGTTAAAAGACTGGGAATCCCTGTTCAGGTGATTATTATATGATTGTTAGTTAAAAGTCGTGGGATTTGATATTTTACTTAAAATACATTAGAAAAATTACAAAAATTTATTGAACTGATCGAATGATTGTTTTTGTTTCAGGTATTCATTGCAACTGCAAGAGACTCTTATAGGAAGCCAGTGACTGGAATGTGGGACAGACTTGTTAAATTCGTGAGTACAATAATATCTTTACAGATGTTAAATCCGCAGCGATGGGTTGAAATAAAATTGAACTTTCACAAATATTTTGAATAAACGTTCTACCATCTTCATTCTATTCATTCTATTCAACTATTTTTTCTACTGAAATAGTAATGAAATGTTCAACAATTATTCATTGATGAAACTGACAGAATTAACGATTTAAAATATCTTTTGTCAATTGTTTCCAAATATAGTCATTAGTGAGAAAACTTCATGATTACAACTCCCAAAATGATTAGAGTAGTTGATTTGTTTGATTACGAGTCTATTTTTTTATTTCAGAATAATGATGACGTACCCATTGATAAAAACGAATCTTTCTTCGTTGGAGATGCAGCAGGAAGACCCAAAGACTGGGCTCCAAAGAAGAAAAAAGATCATTCTTTGGCCGACAGATTATTCGCCTTAAATGTTGCAGTCAAGTTTTATACACCTGAGGAACATTTCCTGGGACAGAAACCAGCGCAGCATAACCTGCCAGTGTTTGACCCAAAAGTCTTGGACGATGGTATTGATGTCTGTGATCCACCAGGAGCACAATTGTCCTCGAAAAAGCAAGAAGTTTGTATAGAAACATGCAAATAATTTGTCTCATTTATAACGAATTTAAGAATCGATTTCCTTTTTTTTTTAGGTGATTCTCATGGTTGGTGCACCAGGAACTGGAAAAACCCACGTAGCGCGGAATTATCTGAAGGATTATCACCATATAAATCGCGATAAGTTAGGAAATTGGCAGAAGTGTGTAGCAGAAATGGAGAAAGCTTTATCTCAAGGGAAAAGCGTAGTCATTGACAATACCAATCCAGATCCAACATCAAGACAAAGGTTTCTTGATGCTGCTAAATCGAAAAACATTCCAGTCAGATGTTTTGTAATGAAGACTCCCATCGAACATGCGAAACACAACAACAGAGTGAGAATGATTTTGTGTTTATTCTTTCAAAAATTTAATTTTCAATGTAATTGGAGTGGAATTTTAAATGTCCTGATTTTTGGGGTTTTCAGTTTAGGGAATTAACTGATCCGAGTCACATGGTCGTGAGTGAAATTATCATAAATTCATATGTGTAAGTACATTCTTTATTCAATTATTTCAAGTTTTTCCTAACTCACCAACGAATCGGGGGCACAAGGTGGCTGGTAATTTAATTCCCTTGTCAATAAGCGATGAAATTGAATGTAAGAAAGGATACGATGATAAAGGATTGTTCCGAAAAAAAGCACTTGATTATCTGAACAATTGATATGTGTCCAACTAGTGGTACCCACTCCACCCTGGTCTGGCGTTGCACCAGATTTATCAAGTTATTGCTGCTCCTGTGTCTCCGACTTCTCTCCGTACTATCTCTCTACACGTATGTGAAACCTTACAGAAAGAACTTCGTGGAGCCCAGCATGGATGAGGGATTCTCAGAAATTGTTAAAATCAATTTCGTACCAAAATTCCAGACGGACAAGGAACGAGAGCTTTATACAATGTATCTTCTTGAAAAATAATGTTGAACATTGAGTATATTCATTTTATAAATCGTTTGTACTTATTTGCTTAATAAAATTGATACATTTTTAACTATTCAAATTCATTGCAAGTTTGTATTTTCATTGTTTTCCAGGATATTGGTCGATTTCTCATGATTTTTCTCCATTAAAAAAAACGGAGCTAGGAGAAAACTTAACAATTTCATTTTATTGTTAGTCTATATTTAAAATTCTATAGTTCTTCCAAAATGGAATAATTAAATTAATCAACCATACTGAGAAAACCATATGAGATTGTGTAAGAAATATTCACTTCTGACTAATACCGTCATTACTATAACAATAATTGTTATTGAAAATATATGAGGAAAGATTATGGTGCAACATGCTCACCTCCACGGGACAAAAAAAATTCGTAAAAAATATTACCAAATACAGACCTCCCCGCCTAGTCTCCCTAATCTTCCAATATTGTAAAGCTTTCGTTAGCGACTTGAAAAAAGTAATATGAGTTCTGTTAATCCTCACCTCGTTCGGTATTAAATTACCTAATCATAATATGTCCTAACTACCATCAACAAACAGACGTCTTGACTCCTCAGTATCATGATCCCCGTAAGGAATGACGAAACTTTCCACCCTAATATCTACACATTACAATGACAAACCCCCTAGTACACTGTACAAATAAATGCAAAGCAAACGTTCCATCCGGACATTTTACTCTGATATATACTCCTGCATTTGTCCATATTAAGGAACCAACGTTAAATCCTGGTGTGCTTTTATGCATTATCATTGTCATCTCAGAGTACCACGGACAGGTTCTCGGGTTGCGTGTGGATATGGTAAACGAAAGGATACACGTAAAACAAGCACAACGACGTTATTATTAGTCAACCTTACGACCCGCATTCCAACGTGACAAACAAGTGGTGTATGTAGACTGGTACAAGATGAGTCACAAGGTGTCAGTTACAATTTATCAAACTTTTACATTGTTAAAACCACCCGGTGATATTGTACAATCTATCAGTAGGGGAGAGAAGCCCTGTGTTGTATGCAAAGTTTTTGAGTAGATAGTATACGTAGGATTTTGGCTAATGAGGTTGATAAAGCGTGATGGAAAGACTGAAATAGTTTGTTATTAACATATGGAAGGTTTTAGCTCGTCTGGAGTCCATGGATATGAAAGAATTGAGCAAAACGTGGGCATTCTTCAATTTGTCGTGCAATTGGTAAATTATGTCAGTAATATTTGAGACTTCATGTGAATAGAAATTTAGATTAATGTCTAAATTGATACTTTCAGGCATGATATCTCTTTAGAAAATATTTGTAGAATTGTAAAAGAATGAAAGCATAAAAAAGAATACAAATTATAATGCATATATAAATAATAATAATTGTAAAACAAACTATGGCATAATGAGAAATAATTCGTCAGATTAGACAGACATGTAATATCACACGTGAAATTCGACTGTAATCAAAATTTTTTAGTCGAACTATCAATTTCTTCGACGATTTGATTATAGTCGTTGGAAGATTATTTGTGTTTATCTACTATGATATTATTGAGTTGGTACTAATAATAAAAATGCTAAATTTGTCCTCTAGTGATCCTTTCACCTGACAAATAAACTATTCATCCAAATCAAATAGATAATTCTCCTATCCACGAACTAATGGAAAGAAAACCCTCGCCAAATAATTCTCCCGATTTATCATCCCCCCTACGAAATCAAACGCTTGAAAAACAATTACCCAACCAGAAAATGGCCCCGACTACTCCCGATCTGAAAAAATCCCCTGTTGACTATAGTTGAAAATTCGCAAAATTTATTTTTATTCCAAGTCAATTTTATTTCTCTCACTGAGGCCATAAATTGTATCGTATGGATACACATTCAGACACCTGGTATGCAGTTTTATCCGTATGGGGAGTGAGGGGGGGTTTAACCATTGTAGAGAGAAGCCAGCGAGTATGGATGCAGCTAAAATGTTGTTATATAGGTGTAGGTGTGTATGAAAGGGGATGAGTGTGGGATGTAAATTTGCATTGAACGAAATGAGGCGCTATGGGGCATTCCAGTCCGAAGTTAATAGCTTCCCAACGATTAACTGTATCCTCTACCACCCCCACATACCCCCCTCCCCTCCTCACCCTCGAAAACTCCATGCCCTCTCTTTCGACCACGTCGCACGCGTTCCCGAAAACCCGTAACGCCTCTATACCCACACCACCGGGGTTACCCAAGCTATCCCTACTAATAATGTATGTCCCCGGGAAAGGTCGGAAAATAACTGACTTGGCTCAGGCAATTTCCCTACTATCCACTTGTTTTCATCAAATAAAATTGGTTTAAACCCAGCCATTGAAGAATTAAAATAAATTAAAAGTTGAGTAATTTTTTTGGTTTGCAAATTTCTTTTACACACCCTAAATTCTCAACATCAATAAGTGTTTTTGGGAAGTGGTATTCGGTGTCTATTTTGGAAACCTGGTAGCCAATAGTTTCCAAGTGAAAGGGGATGCCAAGGGTTATGGAGCATAATTTAGTGGACAGTTTGATATACAAACAATCTTTAATGAAATTCTTGGTGTTCATTAATAACGCATTACAGCCTCTTGTCGTTGTGGCGCTTTAGGTTCTTCGGGTAAACTAGTATTTTGGAAGGGTCGGGGTCTGATACTTCTAGAGACATTCAATGGTGAGGATCATGGTAGAACAAGCAGAATGCTTCAATAAATTGAATCGAGAGTTTGGGTACGTTGATTTTTGTTTGGGGGAGAGTTTATAATTAAGATTATTATTCTCCTTTTTTTTTGCTGATTTTAATGAGTGCCTTTATTTCCTTGGGGAATCTCGCCAAGAGACATGAGTTAGTGCAATTTAATGAATTTTCGATAGATTTATTCAAATAGTTTGTGATTAAGTTTTGATTTACATCGCAGAATATTTTCACTCTGAAAGAAAATGTAATTTTACTAATCAAATATTCTTCGGACAAGAATTTGAAGTTAAATTTTGTGTGTAAATTTTTGTTATTTGTTCGTTTAAAGACTAGTTTGGTAGGACATAATTATAATTTTTTCTCAGTGTTGCGAATATGAAAAATGTTTTCTAGATGGCTTTGTTCAAATTGGTTTTTTACAAGGAAGATTATGGAATTCAATCTACAAACTAAACGCAGGATGGAGATGAAAAGTCGTTATTTGACAAAAATAATTACTATACTTCACGAACTCCTGAATTATGACTTGCAATTAAGCATTATTTTTTTAATTTAACATTTACTTGTGTGGATGTAATTGCTCAATGAAAATAAACTTTCAATTACACATCTTGAATCCGGGTACAGTTATTTATTTTAAATATTAATTTTGTAGTTTTACGATAAAGACAATAGATACACTTTTAAGAGTATGTAATATTCATACAGTAATCAATTAACCCATGTTTCATGAAATTATACGGCCCGACAAAAATTCATTTCCCCAAAAAGTGTTTGTTATCAGATTATGTGGAACGTGCATCTAAATAAATAATAGAATAGAATTTTCTAAGTTGCCTTTATAAACCAGTTGATTTCCACGCATCGCGATGTATTTCGATAACAGTAATTATTTATGAAAGCGTTAGCTGGGGCGTGTCAGCCTGTACACACCGCGTGACTGACTTTGTCGTGAGTTGGAAAATTTAGTTTGACTGATAAACGTAAACAGCCTGATGGCTTTTCACTCATAACATCTTCAATCTAATTAGGTTTTTATAATTAATTGGATGATTGAAGAAGAGGGGTATAGTCAAGCTCGGGTCATCTGCATTAGCCATCAGTTGATAAATGTTCAACCGACAAATCATAAAAATCTTTCTCCCCCCACTCTGACTCGGCATCTTAATTTATTGGGGACTATGTCTATTATTATTTTTATGTGATAAGCACGCAATAACGGGGGTACCTTTTAAGCTGATCAAATGGATAAATTTAAAGTGGAATCTCAAATTAATTCATTACGCTTTCATACCGTTAAAAATCCAAATCTCGATTTTTTTGAAGGAAAATGACCCCTGGGCAGCCGGTTTGGGGTTTTTTGGTCGTTTTTGGTCGTTTTGGACCTTTTTTGCGCCTTTTTTCAGTTTTTTTGATTTTTCAGCACGTTATCGTCGTTTTTGAGTCTTTTTGAGCGCTGAGGGGGTTCTAGGGGTTTCTACTTTCGTTTTTGG
>JAPYZN010002098.1:0-13423 GCA_030522865.1 Psyttalia lounsburyi
GTGGTAACGAGTGTGAAGTTGGCGGCTCGAGGCGAAGCCGAGGGCTGCCAATCACACGAGTTGAAACACCCCGTCGCACGTGTATCCGAACTATATTTTGTGTTAGTGATGTTACGTTCAGGGAGTGGCGAACTATGCCATTTTTCGTTTACTAGTAAACGAAAAGTCTTTTCGTTTACTAGTTTCGACTTTTCGCCACTCCCTGAACGTAACATCACTAACAAAAAATATAGTTCGGATACACGTGCGACGGGGTGTTTTAACTCGCGTGACTGCCAGCCCTCGGCTTCGCCTCGAGCCGCCAACTTCACACTCGTTACCACCCCGTCGCACTTGTATCGAAATATACTATTTCGACACATTGAGATGAAAAATACACATTGAGATGAAAAATTATGTTCGTAACTCGTGAAAAAAGTGGCTTTTGACTCGTGGGATTATATGACGAGCCGAAGGCGAGGCCTTCGGCTCGTGTTACAACCTCCCACGATCCAAAAACACCATTACGCACATGTTGCATAATATACTAATTTATCACTGCTGCTACGTGCAGCCCCTGTCGAAAAGTGCCTTTTCGTTTACTAGTAAACGAAAAGTCGAAACTTGTCAACGAAAAGACTATTCGTTTACTAGTAAACGAAAAATGGCACAGGTCACCACTCGCTAAACGTAACATCACTAACAAAAAATATAGTTCGGATACACGTGCGACAGGGTACTTCAACTCGTGTGATTGGAAGCCCTCGGCTGCGCCTCGAGCCGCCACCTTCACACTCGTTACCACCTCGTCGCACTTGTATCGAAATATACTATTTCTCCCTACATGGACAGAAAGTGAGCATTCTAACCTCACTTCGCTCGGTTAGAAATGCTCACTTTTGTCCAGTTTGACAGAAAAATCGTATTCAACCCTCGGGAGGAAAATCAGATAAGCATTTTCCACGTGCTTACAACCCTCGCCTTCGGCTCGGCTCGTAATTTTGCGGACGACTTCTATACTTTTCCTCCCTAGGTGAGAAATATACTATTACTTTTCTGGACTCCAACATAGGCAAAGGATACCACAAAGATGATAAAATTGAACCCCGATAATCCCTCAACGAGTAATCCATCCACGGCCTCCCATCCTCCTGTCGGTAGAAAAATTTTGAAAAAAATTTCAACTGAACATAACAATTTTTACGAATGAGCTACACCATCAGGAAGAAATCACAAGGTAAATCACTCTGATAAGGGGCTGGGACTGGTTTCAAATCATCGATCCCTGAATCGCAATCGTCTATCGCTACCTTCACACGAAACTGGGCCACAAACAATCAAAATCCTAGTGATCGTGCCCATATACTAAGGTAAACAGCTTTAACACCCTTTGTTTTGATGTTCTTCTGTACGATATATTTTCCCTCTCATGTAAACACTCAACGTCGTTCTATCCACAATATTTCCCCATACCTGTATTTTAATAATATTCAAACCCAGTTGAAAAATATTGATATTAAATATGATTATTATTGAAAAATGTATGATGTTAATTAGCAACAATAAATGATTCACGTAGCAATACACTATTTTTCTGAGGGGATTATTTCCTTGAAAATGATTGTATAAAATCATTAAACCGTGAACTGTTAGGAAAATAAGGGAATAGGCAATATGCAGTTGGGCAACCACGTGTCAACAATACCACCGATGTCAGTGACCAAGTGGGCTAAATGCAAGTCTAGTGTGCAAAAGGTTATAAGTTCGATTCCCCGTAAAACGAAATTTTTCAACGGAAAACTCCGGCGAGCGGAAAATTGCTAATAGAGTAACAGCCTGTACTGGTATGGGTTTCCTGTGGTTTCCTGTGCTACTCCTATGTTCTATACTAGCGTGAATGTGGTACAGTGTAGAATCCGCAGCCGCATGTGTAAGGTTGAATAAGATCCGAAAAGGGGACTTCGAAAGGCGTAAATCAGGAAAAAAAACCCGTTTCAGCGATAAAATGAAAGTGGTGTCATTTTTTATAATCAACATTATCGTTAACAAGAATTTACTGATTTTTCCCTGTCAACAACCATTTCTATTTATGAAAATAGAGATATCTCAAAAACAGAAAGAAATAAGACGAAAAGTTCCTTTTCAAATGACAAATATTGTTGGTTAAAATTTATTTTCGTAGCTCTAGGAATTATTATAGAGAAACAAACGCGACCGTATTTCGCAAAAACGGTTATCCGATTTATGATCAGCAGCTTTGAAAACACGAAATCCAATGATAAAACTTCGTTGGAACTAAGAATGGACACAAAACATCAAAGCGTATGCTATCTGCGACGGACATTCGTATTTGTGCCATCGTATTTGTTCCGTATATGAAACGGATTTCCTCATATTTACCCGAAGATCTTCGCCCAACCGAGGACATGAGCGAGACAAAGATCTCACGCGAAAAATCAATTGAAACAATCTAAAGAACTAAGGATTACCCAGCTAGGAAATGCCAGAGGTGGTGAAACGGACCAGGAGTGGCACGACACTGGGCTTGCCAGACTTGGCTTTTCAGGTTTGTCCCGAGGGCGGGCCAAGCAGGCGAAGAGCACGGCAGACCAGACTTGGGTCGTAAAGCTAAGTCCAAGGGTCTGTCATGCTCGCGAAAAAGTTGACAAGCTAGACTTGTAGGATTAATGGATGGAAAGGATTTTGGATAGGTGGGAATTCCTTCTCCATATATCTAGCCCACAGATAATTGATGAAAAAATTCAGATATTCTCGGACCGGGAATCGAGCCCAAGACTATCCAATTACCAGTCCGGTCCACTCGAGTCTGATGCGATCTCGATTGAGAATTAGAAAAAAAAATTAAAAAAGAAAAAAAAATAATTAGAAGAAAAAATTCCGAAATTCTCGGACCGGGAATCGAACCCAAGACCTTCCTATTATCAGTCGGATCCGCCCGAGTCTGATGCGATCTCGACTGGGAATTACGTCCCAAGCCTGGGCAGCCAGGCTGCCGTGCTTGGACCGAGCGAGGCTCAATCGTTTTTTCCTACCTGGATAACTGAAGGAAAATTAAGATTCATAGTTCCATTCAGAAGTAAATTCTTACTTTATTAATTGAAATAATTCAATCAAAATATATTGAAGAACGAGTTCGCCAACTTGATTACTTAGAAAAATAAATGGAAGCTGGTGGTTCTTCGTCAGTCCCAATGAATTGTTTCATTGAACATCAGAGGTCTTTTAGTTTGTTTCTCTATCGACTGAGAACTGACTCCAATAGAGAATGAAAATTCGACCTTCCCTTTGAGTAAAAATCCGATTAAATTCCTTTCCTAACGCTAGTTCGACCCATGACTGAAAACTGATGACCAGCGAATAATGAATATTTTTCAAATACAGAGACGGAAAAAAAAATTGATTTATAGTGAAATTGAAAACGAAAAGTGGAAAATACCATTGGAAGACCATCATTGATTTCATATATATTGAGTCGATGAAGGGCTCTCTCCAATGCAGAATAAAAATTCAACAACATGGTTTAGTACACACACTGAATGCATTCACATCGAGTGCAATATGCAATCAAACTCTTGTAGAGAGTAGGGACATATCATCGTAGGGTTTCCATCGATGGAAATTGTAAAAACAGAAGGAAAAGAATGAAAAAAAATGGTGTATTGCCGAGTGGTGGAAATTCCGCGGTCTGTCGAACTGTGAAATGAAAGTGGAATCGCCTTTTTTTCTCTCTTTCGGCACATCAATTCGACGGCCGGAAAATGGAGAGGCTCTACCGTATAGAAAATGATTTGTAAAAAGAAAAGGGGAGGAATAAAAATCCTGTCTGTTACGTGAATGTAATATCGGAAAGTACTGACAAGCCTTTATAAAAGGTACTCCATATCTTCATTTTACCATTTTTTTTTTCAGTAGAACAAATTCTTGTGTGACAATTAAAACTTGCACCGATAGAATTATTAGATATTTTTTTTATGGATTCAATTATGAAACAATTTTTCCCATTAGGTTGACTCGAGATGGGAAATACGAAAATTATAAATAAGAGCCAGTCTCAGTGGTAATGATATTAATAATTCAAACGTAGACGCTCATTATGAAGGATCTGAGTAATAAGTCGTCTGTGATTCCGTCGCATCACTGCAGTATACTTTTTTCACTAATAAAACTGGCAAATTCCGAACTGTGATGAGAATGCGCCAGTCACCAACCCCGAGAAAATGAGAAATTAATTCTCATTTTGTTCCCTGAATCACGTACAAGAGATATTTACTGAACGGGCGATTGGAAAGATTATTTCAAGGGCCATATACTTTATATACAAAGAGAGAAATTTTCGGTAATAATAACTATACTCATAATTCGCTTATTAATTACAAAATCGACTATAAAAATTTGAGTAACGCTCTCGTAATTTTACAATTTACAAATTGTGCAATATTTTTCGTTATCTTTGATTTTCATTTTCAATTACAATTCCATAAAATCCCCTACAACCGCATTTTGCCCAGGAATTATGGAAAAAAATCGTTATTTTCATTAAATATTCCTCTTCATGTACATTTCAATTTAACAAATCATGTTTGCATCTGGAAAAATCCCCGAGTGATCTGATCTTGGTTTGAAGAAACAGAATTGTCGGTAGAGTAAAAAATGTCATTATCGACTAATGGTAAGCCATAAATAAGTCAATCTTATGTGACATCTTACGACATTCTTTTGAAGTACATTATTATTATTACTTTTTATCGACAAAATCAATTCTTTAAACGAAATTTGTGTTTCATTCAGTCATTCTATTCGGAACAAATTATTTGACTAATTAATATGAAAGGTATTGATACAAAATCGTTTAATTACTTCACTGTAAATAATACACGAAAGTTGTCTGTCAATGGATTACCATTTTGATGATTAATAGAGGAGCTGCGTAAATTTAAACAATTGCCCCATTTTTATTAGCTCACAAAAGCAATAAAAAATATAATATCGTGATTACTCGATATCCTGTTGAACATCATTTCTCTGTGCGGAAAATGATGAAACAAACCCTCCCTTCTAAAAGCTCGATTTAAATTTAATAATCAATGTAATGAAGGATTATATGCAACAAAACCCGTATTCACATGCCGAGACTCAATAGAATTTCATGGAGAGGCAAAATGTTCGCGTTGAAATGCAAGCAGAATTAAATTAAACCAACCAAATTACTTGATATTCTCGCTTGAAAATTGATGATTACGAAGTACCATAAAATTAGAGACTTATTCATTTCGGAACAGTAGTATAATTGAAGCCAGATAATTAATTTAAACAATAATAAATTCTTCAGAAGTGGAAATATAGTGAGCATATTCAAATTTTTTTTTTGCTAATAGTACTTTTCATCTCAGCATCTGGATCTAACCAATCCAAAAAGGAAATCGAAAGTCCATTTTTAAGAACCATGTATTGAAATAATTAAAGAATTGCAACCGCTGATAGTAGCGCATTTTGAACTTTTTAAATTTAAATTTCACCGATTCGTGGAAATTTTCGTTTTTTTTTTTCAGGAAAAAAATCGAACTGACATTAACAGTTCTCATTAATTTTTCTCAAACATAAAGAATTAGAAATCACTATTCCTAATTATTCCTCCTTATTTATTACAAGAAGAGATAAATAAAAATTTCAGCAAAATCATCTGAGCGGCTGTAATCTTCTCCAAGTTTACTTATCAAATTTTGAATTTTAGCTTCATTCACATTAGAGTTTCGAGCTTAAAACTTGCAATTTTGAACTTGAAATTCGAAATAAATAATTTAAAATTTCAACTCGTATTACAACGTTATGCATTAATCCTTTAACGAAATACATGGGGTAATTTCCTAATTTTTAATTAAAAAATGAATTATCGAGTAAAAAAATCACATTCTTTGGTGTAAATTACGACTATATAAAACAAGTTAGTCTAACGTTTATGCCAAAAATAAATAATAATAATAACAATAAGTGATAATTTATGACCTCGAAATCGCCGCCACTCATTAGACATAAAATAATGACCAAATCGTGAGCAGACATAATTTCCGACTTGCAGAAATCATGCACGGAGGTCGGAAATACGATTTGCTTATGAGTTAATAATTGTTTTTCTTGTAATTAGTCCCGGCAATTTCGAGGGTACAAGCTATTACAGCCGGGCCATAAGTGTAATTCACGCCTTTTTAAGTAAAAAAGCCGTCTATACTGAATACAAGAAATGATGCTAAATAGTATATTTCGTAGCAAGTGAAAAAAAATGTTTTTTGACGAGTGGGAGGTTTATATCACAAGCCGAAAGCGAATGATATAATCTCACGAGTCAAAAACCACTTTTTTCGCGAGTTACGAACAAAATTTTTCATCTCAATGTGTCGAAAAAGTAACTTTTCAACACAGCGTGATGAAAAAGTTATTAATTTCGAAAGTTTGCACTGTTTTCATTATTTATTCATAAGATGCGATTGTTCAAAGAAAAATAATTTATGCGCGTCTAAATAAGGGTTTTCAGTATTCCGAGTAGTTTTTATCGCTGTTCCCGCTATATTTTTGTTTATTTAAATCACTTAGAAATATATGGTAGCCCATTCGAAGCTTTTACAAAAATCCGATATCTTCCTCGTCTCAAATCACAAAAAAATTGATTTTTGAAAAATTAATAAACATTCTTGAAAGACCTCGCTTATTTCTTACTTCTGGGGGAAATATCGTACACAATGGAAATAATGAACTTAATTGATGAAAATCTAATTAATCGTGTGGATTTTCTCGAGAATTCATCAGGCCCCTCTGAATTCCCGTCGCCTCATCCTCAACTAAAAACCCCCATAATTCATAAATTACAGTACTTATAACTCTTCCTCAAGTGCAACATTCTCCATCCCCTTCACAAGAGTTACATTAAACTGAAGCCAGTTGAAACGCTCATCCTCAAGGGTCTCCACTATACGTCGAATATACAGTACAAACCTCGGGTTGATAACCCGCCCGTCTCCTGTATGGGAATTCAACACCGACACACGCCTCCACACGTGGCTAAATTAAAATCACCGATAGAAGGGGAAGGAGTTATCCTACCAAGGAGAGGGGATAACGCCGGTTAACTGTCAGTGTGACTCTGTGCCTCCCTCGGATAGGACGTCCACCTCATTACTGGATACAATCCTTATTTTTTTTTCCTCCTGTTTTCCACTCTTTTTTTTTTATTTCACCTCGCCACCAGAAATAAGGTCAGTATTTTCTTCGCATCGAATCTGAGAGTGATCTAGATCACTCGTAACGAATTATGTCAATTAAGAAAATTAACGAGGTACATTCCAATTAAGTACACAAGCTCTATATTTTGAGATTGCAAATAGCCATTTTTTTCCTGAGACTCCAATTATGGATTTTTTTTTAATAATTAATTGGTGGATCAGTTGAGATCGGATAATTAGTGAGAACGCCAGGAAACTCTTATCATGTGATCATTTAATTATACGAATTTTCATTCAGGACGAGACAGTCTTAATATTATTCAATATGACACTATGAGGCCTGTTTTTGGTAATGTTATCCGCCTTGACATAGTCTTGGGGGTACGTGAAAGGATTTTAACGTGTGTCGTGAAAAGTCAATGAAGACAATTAATTTTAATCCTCACGAGGGTCATATGCGAGTCTAATTTCGAAAGAGATGGTATTGTTGAGGGAGATTCAAATCTGACGACGAATTGAACCGCTAAAATTTCGTTATGGATATTTGTCTCGTATGGACCCATTAGTCTCAAACCTTAAAAAGGGCTTTCTCAATGTCTTCTTGCCTTTGACTAATTATGTGTCCTGACACTAGTATTAATATATAATAATTTGCAAAAAATACATCCGAATTAATATTTTGCATAATTTCATAATTGAAAAAAAATCATGAAGGGTTACTTTAAAGGAAGAAAAATTTGGCGGAACCTGGTAAGAACTGGTCTTTTACTTTCTGCCCATGTTTTTCCATTAACGATAATCGCACTTATGTTATCATTTTTATTTCATTAATTTGTTTAATTATAAAATTATTCCAAATATTAACTTGGACGTCTTTTTTCAAAAACTTAAATTTTTCATTTTTATTGGACTTTCTTCTTATTTTTTAATCGTGTGGCAGTTTAGCACGCCATAAATATCAGCATGGCTCATAGGCTAATTGCCCACCTGACAAAGGCAAAAAGGAACGTTTAGGATTTTCTGAGATAATAAAACTCGTGAAAATTGGAATTTTTTTTACCGTTATCCTCGAATTATATTATGAATCCAAGTACGATATTTTAGCGAGTTTTCTCATGAAAGAATAACAAAACTTTAACGGTATAGGGAAAGTAGTGGTGAAGGAATTGTTAGGTGAATATCATACACTATAGCTTCGTGGAAACATTAACTTGGAGGATACGCTACCGCGTATCCTGATGAGACATTAACTCCCGGCAAGGTGTTTGTCGTCGGTTGAAGCTAAAATAATTCTGCGATGTGTCACACTACACGGAGATAAAAATATCTCCGAATGGAGAATAAAAAATCACCAAATCGGTAATCTTGACTACTTCCAATTCGATAACATTATAGTACCGAATGCGTAATTTTTATCCCCAAGTTGGTAATATTTGTT
Source organism: Psyttalia lounsburyi (assembly GCA_030522865.1). Lineage (NCBI taxonomy): Eukaryota > Metazoa > Arthropoda > Insecta > Hymenoptera > Braconidae > Psyttalia > Psyttalia lounsburyi. The sequence continues at coordinate 8,653 of JAPYZN010002098.1, forward strand.
TTTTCCGCGCATGGCAATCCAACCGCTCTCTTAATTATTTTACCAATATTCCCTGATCTTTCCCAAATTAATTACAAGACTCGAGACGAGACAAATAATTGCGTCAAGAGGGCTTTCCTACAATGTGAGGGTGAAATGTGGAGGACAATCTTTCTATTTAAATTTGACCCTTACATGGATCACATGCGGCAGAAACGGGAGGAACTCGCCGTTCCGTAAGGGTTAAACAGGAAGAGAATTGACACTGCCGAAGGGCATAAAAAATTCCAATAACACGAAAGGTCACATGAGGCTTGTCTACATTTCAATATTGCACTTATAGATCTCAACATTTCAATTTCAAATTAGTTCGGATGTGGGTGGACCACACGGGTCTTATTAATCCATTCGATCGAGATAGATTACTTAGATCTCCGTTGTATTTTAACGGTTATTCTCCTCAATTTTCAGTTTGGGAGAGGAATAAGAGATGGCCGCTCCTCAGACATCCTCACGCCTTGAGCTACTTCAGGTAAGACCAAAAATAATGGTATACCCATGTATCGGTCGAACGTAACGAGATTCATCTCCATCGATTTTCATTTCTATATGAGTTTTACCACTTACCATCGTGACTCTCGTACCAATACCGTTGGCCTCCTCGGAATGGACCACGCTCGATGTTTGCGGGCTCTGGTGTGTTATAGAAGTGCATATATGGCAGCTTGTCCCAACCAGTATGACCTCGACAACGACCCACTTGTGCCTGCACCGAAAAAAAAAAACGAAACAAATCGAATTAATATCGTGTCTGCAGGACATTTGGACATTTCCTTTTTCATTCGGAGAGAATTCTTGTACATGGTTTATCGGGCTGTAAATCATTGGATTATAATGTGTGATATTCACGATCATTTATGGAGTGTGAGTTGGATTTTAGAGAAGTGTAAACGTAACTGTTTTTCAAAAAGTCAGGCCTAAGTAAGGCATGTCAATTCGAGGCCCACTGTCTAGGCGCCTTTGCAAGGCCTCTGGAATCCTTATCCTATCGTAGAGAAATCTAAAAGCAGTGGATTTAGTATTAGGATGACTTCAGTTTTCTTTCCAACCAAAATAGAGATAAATAATTTTGGTATTTGCTAGCAAAAATCTCTGTGATGCTAAAATCCAAGGAGAGCGAGCATGAATTTTTGTCGAGTTTCACTAATTTTAACACATGATAATAGTGAATTTGCTGGATCGAACAAAATCGGTATCACCACAGATCATATGTTCCGCGAGAATTTTTATCCTCTGGAGTGTATCGCGTGCGCAGACAGTTAACACCGAAAATCCATCATCTGCTGATTGATCGACATTCTAAATTGATTGGAAAATTGTTTTTTATAAAAATTTGACTTGATCAAATTCTTTAAGGGTATCTACCAAAAATCACAAATATTCAAGAAAAACTTAATTTCGCTAACTGAGGGAGAAAGTTATTCTCTGTGTCCTAACAAAAAAATTCAACAAGTATGTCACGATCTCTCGGATGTACTTCCTGTCACCGAATGTTGTGCTCTAATTGACTGCAGAATCACTTGATAAAAATCATTAATTGCCTATTAATTGGGGTCACAGTGTACATCATCGACTTTAAATATAAGCACACACAATGTTTACATTGATTATCAAATGGATTATCGTGAAAATGAAGTTAAGAATTCGAAGAATATTCATATCTACAAGGAAATCATTGAGGCAACTAGCATCGCGCATGGTTTGTCAAGCGCAACTTTAAAACTTGGGATCGTTTTGCCTTAGCTTGACGTCATTTCCCCTCGCTCGTAAACTTTCCCTCCTAAATGGTTCCTTGGAATTAGTATATAGGAAGAGATCATCAGCACGAAAGTCCAAATGAACTCTTTCCTCAAATAAATTTCTCGTTCAATAAAAGTGAAGTGGATTCCTCCAATGACATCAGTCACAAATTTTGTCACAATGGAACTGAGGAGAGCGCCTCGAAATGGGTATTGGATGAGTCATCTGGAGTCAGACCGGTATTGGACCGCGTGGGTGATTTCTCAGGATCGTTATGTATAATATGTCTATCGACGGGACATGCCGTGTCACCTGAATCTACGAAATGAGTGGGTGAAAAAAATCAATTTCATGCATCTTTTATTTTTAATATTCAATAACATCTCGATGTGACACGTCCGCAGGAACTAGGGGTTACGAAAAGTTACGATTGTTTCGTAATTTGTCGGTTAAAGTCGATCGAATTGCATGTGCATCTATTTTTGAATAATTTCATTGATGATTCGATCGAAAGAACATGGATTCAGTCAAGCTCGGGATGCCGAGGGAATTTAATATTATTTGCGACCGGATGTTGCCGATTATACGAATTTATTTGATAAGGCTAGCGACGAGAAGATGATTCATTGATTTTTCTTGGATGCAATGGGAAGTATTAAATTACTTCCCGATAATTGAGTAAAAAATTTAATAAAACATTTATTTGGGGCTCATTATTAATGCATCGCAGTTTATAAATCTGTTTATTCACCTAGTTTGACTAAGACATATGAAAAATTAATGAATAATGTCAAGAAAATTCATGAATCTTCAATTATAAATGGAATACCATGGGATAAGTGGAACGGAAAAGTGGATCAATTACTTAAGATTAAAATCAAGAAAACAAAAATTAAAACGAAAATGAGAGATCAGACCTAGACAATAAAACAACACTGAGAAATTCATTCATTAAACATTAGTATGAAATATGAACATAAACATCGATACCCCCGATTATAGAAACGCATTTCCGGTTATTATTTCCGAGAAAATTGTTTAGATTTACACGGTAACCGTGGGATAACTCCAGTGTTCTAATGATTTCGTCGGCATGTAAACCGCAATTACTGGCGCATGGGTGAGTCAATGTTTTCGTCACGCAAGGTCGAGGACTAGTCCAACGATGGGACAAGAGAAAGAGACTTTGTTTTGAGTCAGAGCACGTGGGCCGCGGGACAATCACGAATTCAAATTGTCACATCACTCATTTACTCACTAATGAAACTTCATGCAATTTATTTAAAGATTGAGAATTTCTGCTTAATGATTGGACGACTTCCATAAAATTCTAATAAGCCTTGAGAAGATTCAAAAGTTGATAATTTTTTCCAAAAAAATTCTGCCAGTACAAATAACTACAAAAAAACTGTGCAAATATTGGAAAAAAATATTATCAGTGAATAACTAATAAAATTTAAAATTAATAAAAATGGAAAAGCTGGAAATTAATTTTTTTTTTGTTTAACCTTTCTAAAGACTGTAAATTACATTTAGCTCTTAAAATGTTTGCTGATTCGGATTTCAATCAATCGAAGTAAAATTAAATCTCTGATGTTTTATAGCAAATTAAAATATTGATAAATGCTGCCGAAATTCTGGAAATTTCATCTAATAATTTCGTTTAAAAAAAAGTAAAAAAAAATCATTATCCGAATTTTAATAAAAATATGCAATTATTCCGTTGTTTTCGAATTGACGCATGCGTGTGCACATGTGTTCAGTTACATCGTATCACCCCTAACATTATTCTTAAACACAACCGTCAGTTTAGTTGTGATGGCAACCACCAACGTGACAACACGTATTGCAACACTGTTTATCAATTTGCCCCAATAAAATTCTATCAATTCGTTCATTAAATCACGACCGAAAACGCTTCTCCAGCGAACCAAATGCATGTGAACGCCGAGCAGTCAGCCTCTATCAAATTAAACGCAAATATACACAATGCCCAACTTGTTTCAATTATTGAAAAACCGTGGTCATCGGTAATGACTATTGCAACGAATCGCCAACACCTTCACATCGAATTTCAATTAAAAATACTATTCCAAGAAGTGGAAAAATAAAGGAAATAGGAACGGCTAAATGCCAATAAGATCAAGACATAGTGGATCGAGAGGTGTTACTGTGGACATTGAAACTCCGTGGGCAGATCAAGGACTCACTTCTGCTATTGCCAATCCCGTCAATATGGTACGAGGAATTAATATATAACACTTAAAATAAAACATGAAATCATTTTTGTGAGCCACAACTGCACTAATTCCACCGATTCAGGTTTCTTTTTCTAACGAATGCATCAAAAAAATCTTCAACTAGACCTATTTTGTGGAACTATTCAATTTTGGAATATTTTCGGTTTTTGAATTACCCAAGAAATTGCCTGAGAAAAACTGCAATAAATGCATATCCAAGAACTATTATTCAAATAATATTTGTAACGATTTTATTGTTTGTTATACGTTAATTACTTGTAGATGAAGAATTAAACTTATTTACAAAATAATTGGGTCGAAACATTTCTTATTTTTTTCACAAAAAAACCAAAGATGAACAAATTAAGATTTTTAGCTTTTATGAAAATAGGAATTATTTTCACGTAGTACTCTAGATTGAACAAACATTTTTTCGCGATTTCAAGTCTCAGAGTATCGATAATTTTCTATAATTTTTCAATTTACCGGAAGTAGTTTCGAGGCTATCATCACCTTTAAACCGGGTTTGAACCCCAAAAAACAAATAAAATATTTAATTTTGTATGCACAGATACACGGAGAGAAAAGTCCGAGAAAAATTACTGTGCCAAGCACTAGAATCGAGGTGCAAAATGCCAGAATACTGGAATGTACTTTCTTCGCACATAAAAATTACTATTAATACCATAAATTTTATAATATATTCAGTAATTAATGATATGTGGCTTCGTAAAATTTACGAAACAGCACTA